>JADRCD010032553.1:0-13818 GCA_019843815.1 Montemys delectorum
TTTTCTTTATTTGTTCTAAGAACATTCCAGAACTATTTCTAGGGCATGGGGGACTAGAAACTGTTGCTGAGGAAGTCTGGAAACTACTGCTGACCCATTGTCCTTGACTCAGGCCAGCTTGTAGGGCCTGGACTTGCCTGAACTTGCTTGGACTTCCCTAGTTCTTGGAAACAGAGATTTAATCCTAGTCTCCTGAACTGCTAATTTGAAGCCCTGTCATGGAGTCAGCCTAGCATGTCTTATATTAAACCACTGAAACTGTCAGCCAGAACCTATTGGTTTTTGTTTGTTTGTTTTGTTTTGTTTTTAATAAGAACTGCCATGGTCATGCTGTCCCTTCAGAGAAATAGAACTCTAACTAAGACACTAGCCCTAGTTAATTCCATAGAAGCTGGGAAGCAAGCAAACAGATGTCTGCCAGCCTGCACTCCTCTCTCTCTTCCCATCCTCTGACTATCATTCCACCTATCCTGAAGACTGACAATGATGTAGCAATTTCAGCAAGAAGTTATAGAAGAGATTATATCATCCCATATTATCAAAAATTAAAAGAAAATGCCTGAAATGTTAGGTCTCAAAGAAAGCCTAGAACCAATGACTCTTCCCAACACTTCTTACTTTGCTCCCTACTATAACCTTTCACTACCAGGGGTTTGGCTTCACTTGCCTTCCCCCAGCTGCTTATCCCTAAATAACCCCACCATTTTGGCTACATTCACTTTATATTTTGTGGGAATGCATATTTTTATAGTCATTATGAAGAACAATATGAAAGTGCCTGAAATACATAAAATAGAACTACCTGATTGTAAGACTCCTACGCTTGGTCATATCGACCTTTAAATCTATTGGCTAGCAAGCAATGGGCAGATCATGACATGCATTTGAACTCTACCTGGGACTTTCCAGAGGGTCAGGTGACTATCAGTACATTCTGCCATTTTTCTGAGAAATTTTTACTCAAGAATGTTCCTGTGGGTGGAAAATGGAACTTGGCCTAGCCTTGACCCAAGGCAGAAGGAAGAATCTGTAAGGAGGGTATGGGACTAGAAAAAGCCCTTAGGGTCCCTTGTAACCATCCATCCATCCATGATTGATTGTGTTGTGTCACCTGAAATTCTGTGTACTAAAAGTCTAGTCTCCAACTTGGCACCATCAGGAAGGAGTAGAAAGTTTAAGGAGTGTAACCTGGAAAATAGACTCTGGAGGCATGGTGTGATGGAGGTGTTGGGTGCCTTTGTGCCTCAATGTGGCCACATTAAATAAATCTCCTTTCTCTGTTTTTAACTATTGTTTTTACTCCTTTACTTGGCTTATTTAAGACAATGAGCTGGATCTGACTTGAGGTACTTTTTGTGATTCTTCAAGTTTGATAAGAAAATGGTGGCCACAAATGGGCCACAAAAGCATATTTTGAGTGTGTCTGTTACAATGAGATGGCCTGGGTGGGAATAAAGCAAAAGTTATGAGCAGCTGCAAGTGTCACTTTACCACAGGGACAGCCTCCTTCCTATCTTCCCACTTTAGCAGCATTAGCTGCATTTTAACGTTACTTGATGATGCAGAAAAACAAGTTTGGATGTTTTGTTTTTTTTTTTTTTTTTTAATTCTGGAGAAAATCTGACCCTTGGTAAGTCTTTTTTTCTGATTAGATACAGCATAAACTTTGTTTTCGTGTTTGCCTTTGGACTCTTTTGAACAAGTTATGGCTCTTTTGAACTGTTTGGAGCAACTGCTGTTAATCCTACCAGGTGGAATACAATCACTATCATAACTTTTGATCCAAATTTGAAGCAAGTTTTATTAAATACTGGCAGGGCCATGAACATTGGAAAGGTCCATGCCTAATACCCATGGTTAGAATATGTTTCTGAATTACATTAATAAGGGATTTATAAAGATAAAACCCACAAAGCTACATACTTTCTGTCTTCATCTAATCAGAGGCAAGCACACATTCTTTTGTACCTCCTGCCTACATACCTCTTGTTTATGTGTGATGAAGCATACATCCTATAATGTTGGAGCAAGCAACCTTTTGCATGAACAACAGACCTCAGCATTCCAAGAAGTTATATGTCCTTGGGCAAGTATGGCTTACAGTTTAGAGGCAGTTTGCTTGTTTGAGTTTGTTTTGGTTTTGCTTTAGATTTCTTAAGCACACTAATTTAAGCTTAAAACATGTTAGCCATCACATTACCATTTGTTGGTTGGTTTTGTGTTTTGTGGTTCCTCTGTTGAACAATATTGGGTCATTATTAAGTAAAGAAACATCATGGCAATGGAGGAGAGTGAGAGTTCCTGAAGGCACTGAAAACCTGACCAAAACTCAGGGATTGAAGAGTTAGGGAGGCACCACTCTGCCATTCTTGCCTTTGGTGCTTTGGGGAGACATGGTTAGATCTCCTTTGTCTTCGTTCACTTTCCCCCCTGCATAACTTGTGTATTTTAATCCTTACAGAAGAGACCTGTCAGTTCTTGGAGAGGACACTACTTGATTTCTTCAGGCTAACAGATCTGACATTCAAGAATGAGGAATGTCATAAAGGGACAGATTCAGAATCTAACAAATGTCATATCTAGGATAGGCCATGTCAATTTGAAAGCTCTTTTGAGCAAACCTGGAGTTTTGAACTATATAGGCCATTTGTCATGTGACAAAAAGTTTGAGGTTCTCTTTAACCATTGGAGTTCTGTTAAGTCCTTTGAATAGAGAAACAAGGGTTTTGAGAGCTCCTGTGACTTAACAATGCCACGAAAATACTGCCTTTCCCAGATTGGTACTTTTAGGAAGAATTGTAGCACACAAGCCTTTTATAAACTTAGGATGATTTCTGTAAGAAATATTACATATGAATCTTTACTATCAGATACTGTAAAACTTGTGTTGAAGACAAAAAATTCAAATGTTTTCTTTCTCCAACTTGTACAAATACTATGTAAATATTATATTCCTCTCCCTAGTAAAACCTTTATTTACATAAAGATCCACTGCTGCATTCCAGGAATTTGATGCACTGGAGAAGTGATTCCCTTAGGGTAGTGATGCCTTTCTCCTTCTTCCATTTCTTCTGTGCTAACTCTTTTAAGGCTAAATAATTGATTCAGAGCATCAGATAAGTGAAATAAAAATTAAAAGAAAAAGACATGACTGTTCGTAGGTATGGTAAAAGAAAAAGTTTATTATACATATGAGGCAGACACATCTTGGAGAGTTTAGAGTGGTTATGACCTTGAATCATGTTGAATAGGAAGAGGGAAAAGGAGAGGTGAGAGAGGGGAATAGAGTGTTGCAGCCAGAAGGTACAAAAAGGGGTAGGTAACCAAAATGTTTAAATTATATAGGAAAGGGCTTCTAGGGAAGGGCAGCTTAGCCCCTGGGCTGGGGAGTTCAGGGTAGAGGGTAGAGGATGCCAGCCATACCCTGTACCAAGTATGTATTATAGAATGCTGGGAGAACCTGGAGGCCAGGTCTGCTTTGATGTATTAAATACAGTCCTCAATTGCTTGTCCCAGTTTTGAAACTTAACACCCCAGCCTTTTGTTGATGATAAGTGAATGACAAGGGGATACATGATCATCTATGACTAGTTCCTGGAGATATTGGGGTACCATTATTGGGGATGCAAAAAGCTGGAATGTTGGCCAAGTCCTGGAAGAGTAGGGTGTTTCACTTGCTGTCCAGGCTCTGCAGGACCATTTGGAGCTAGGGACATGAAGGCATCAGTCAGAGCAATTTGCAGTCTTTAATTGATTGGAAATCTACTGAAACAGATATTATAAGACCCTGACGGTCTGTCTGTGGTACTTATTTCAAGATGCCCCCAAGTGAGACACCAAGATGCAGATCGATGCAAAAGCAGGAGGTTTATTTGCCAGCACATAGAGATCAACCCTCAATCAGTCTCTCAAGGTGAGTGACTAGAAGGTGACCCCTGAATGACTATTACAAATAGTTTTTATACTTTTTAGGGTCATAGGTTATAGTTTTAAAACTTATTGGCTAAACATATTGACCTTTAAATCTATTGGCTAGCAAGCATGGGCAGATCATGACATGCATTTGAACTCTACCTGGGATTTCCAGAGGGTCAAGTGACTATCAGTCAGTACATTCCCCAGTTTTTCTGAGATTTTTTTTACTCAAGAATGTTCTTGTGGGTGGAGAATGGAACTTGTCCTAGCCTTGACCCCAGGCAGGCAGGCAGGAGGGGGAAGCTATAAGGAGGGTGTAAAACTGGAAAAAGCCCTTAGGGACCCTCATTCCTCCCTCCCCTTTTCTTGTACAAGCTCCAATCCTGGAGCTATGCTGAAGGGTCTTGGATAACTAACTCATATTCTTCAGGTCCTGTCCTCAGGGTCTCATGTTGTTGGCACAGGACCATCAGTTGTACTGCATCTATTCTCTTGTTTATGAAGGCTATAAGCTTGGTCAATATGCATGTTCAAAAGGTCAACAATAGCAAGAGAATAATTAGGGGTCCTAACATGGTGAATAATCAAGTTGGGGTGGTTAATCAAAGGGAGGAGTTAAACCAAGACTTGAACCAGCCCTGACTCTGTTCTATTTCTCACTTCCCGCTTGGCTAGCCCTTCTCTCACCTTGGCCATTGAATCTTTAACTACCCTTGGAATGGTCTCCAATATGTGCTCCCGATTTTTCACATCCCCAGGTAGCACATTAAAAAGTGGTTGTCCCCTCCCCCCTTATGATGGGCCTGCTGACTGCTACTCCCATATTGTGGGCACATATATATAGGGGTTTCTGGCAGAACACTCCTCAACTTTACATATTCATACCCTAAACCCCACCCTCCAAGGCTGCTTCTTGACACTATTTAGATTCCCAAGTCCCTTGTGCCCCACATTCAGGTAATCCCTTTCCCTGTATCTCTAGGGTGGGGATATTCCAGGAGTCAAGACTGGCCATTAACTTACAAAGATCAAAGACAAGGTTCAGCCACCGGGTATAAGACAAGTGTTCCAAAGTAGTGGACCACAATACATCCCCAGTGGCTGAGAATACTTGACAAGTCACATTGGTAGGGTTTTGGGGGTGCTGAGGCTCAGTGTCATGTCATGATTTCTCTGGCCTTGAAGAAGGGCAGAAGATATTGAGCTTGAGAGGTTTGCTTGGGTATCTGGCTGCTATCCAGTTGGTATCAGGTGCAGATGCTGGTCTGATGGGAGTTATGTGAACCCAGGCAGTTACTCCATCCACTTTAATGGTAGTCAGTTGGGGTGATAAACAACACCAGGAACAGTCCTTTCTACTTTGCTTCCAAGTTTTCACCACGATGTGTTTTAACATATACTCAGTCTCCAACTTGGTACTGGTGTGGAATCTCTGGGGTACCTGTGTTATACAGGGCACTAAGCTTAGACCACAATTCCTAGTGGCTGAACTGGAAAGTTTGCAATTGAGCCATAAGATACTTGTCAGCCTCAAGAGAGTGGGGGGTCCCATACAGCATCTAAAAAGGAGTCAGTTTAAAATGTTAGGGGGTAGGAAGCTCCACTCCCAGGTGCTCTAATATGCCCAGGATCAGAGGTAAGGAGGACACAATATCTATCCCAACACTGGGAGTAACTGGGACCAGCAGGGCCCAGGCACTCAGGAACTCCATCAGTCCAGTGGTACTGGTTCCTTCCAGTCTGTCTGAGCCAGTGCCCTGAGCAGACCTTGGGTGCAAACTCTGCAGCCAGTCCCATAGTACCCAGAGGAAGCTCCACTCCCAGGTGCTCTAACAAGCCCAAGATCACAGGATCCCAGAATCACAGGATCACAGAGACAGCTTGACTCTGAGGAGTTCTAACATAACCCAGGATCACAGGAAGGACAGACTCCGATCAGATTTAGCAAGGGCAGGTAGCACTAGAGATAACCAGATGGCTGGGGGGGGGGGCAAGCATAAGAAAATAAACAACACAAAAGCATAAGGAAATAAACAACACAAACCAGGGTTACTTGGCATCATCAGAAACCAATTCTCCCACCATAGCAAGTCCTAGACACATCATCACACCAGAAAAGCAAGATTCAGATCTAAAATGACTTCTCATGATGATGACACAGGACTTTAAGAAAGACATAACACCCTCAAAGAAATACAGGAGAACACAGGTAAACAGCTAGAAGCCCTCAAAGAGGAAACACAAAATCCCTTAAAGAACTAGAGGAAAACACAATCAAACAGGTGAAGGAAATGAACAAAACCATCCAGAATCTAAAAATGGAAATAGAAACAATAAAGAAAACAGAAAGAGAGAGGACCCTGGAGATACAAAACCTAGGAAAGAAATCAGGAGTAATAGATGAAAGCATTACCAACAGAATACAAGAGATAGAAGAGAGAATCTCAGGGGCAGAAGACACCATAGAAAACATTGACATAACAGTCAAAGAAAATGCAAAAAGCAAAAAGCTCCTAACCTAAAACATCCAGGAAATCCAGGATGCAATGAGAAGACAAAACCTAAGGATAGTAGGTATAGAAGAGGGTGAAGATTCCTATCTTGACCTTTTTCCTTTAAATTCCTCCTGTCACATAATAATCAAACACCAAATACATTAAACAAAGAAAGAATTTTAAAAACAGTAAAGGAAAAAGGTCAAGTAACCTATAAAGGAAGGTCTATCAGAATTATACCAGACTTCTCACCAGAGAATATGAAAGCTAGAGGATCCTGGGCAGACATCAAACAGACCCTACAAGAACACAAATGCCAGCCCAGGCTACTATACCCAGCAAAACTTTAAATTACCATAGATGGAGAAAACAAGGTATTCCACGACAAAATGAAATTTACACAATATCTTTCCACAAATCCAGCCCTACAAAGGATAATAGATGGAAAACATCAGCACAAGAAGCAAAACTACACCCTAGGAAAAGTAAGAAAGTAATCTTTCAACAAATCCATACAAATCTAATTCCACCTCTTACAATAAAAACAACAGGAAGTAACAATTACTTTTTCTTAACATCTCTTAATATGAAAATTAATATTACCAACATATCCTAATTGATTGAAATCCAAAAATATGAGGAATTAAAACTTTGTTGACTGTCATCCAATAGTCTCTCTAATTTTGTAATTGGAGAAATAGGTCCAATATCATACAATCCATATACACTTTTTGCTTGTTTGTATGTGACAGTGTCTTGCTGTGTACCATATAATGGTTTTGAAATCATGCTTCTCCTATCTCAGCCTCTCTATTAGTATGATTGTTTATTTCATGTTCTTACAGTATACTATGTTTTTCAGAACAGCTTATATATTTCAAAAGTATCTATTCAGCCAAAAGAAAGGCAGACAATTAACTTGGGAGGTGGCTTGTAAGAGAACCACAAAGAGTGAGACTGAATGATTTGCTTGACGTTTGTAACTCTTGTATCTAGTTTGAAGAAGTGGACTTTATAAGTTACTCTTTTTCTGAGATGAATGCTTTCCCAAATTATCACAGCCAATGAACCAGATTCTTATCCTCATCTAATGTCTGTGCCACCCTCCAAGCAGAACCATTGTTCATTGAAACAGTTGGTGAATAACTTTATGGATAGACCATCTTAAGACACATACCATTTCTTAAATGAATGTAACTTGTTCTCTCTGGGCTGAGAATAAAGTCACTCTCTCAAGTAAAGTAGCTTTGACCATATCAGGAAGTCTGTATCCAAAAAATCGTGCCTACAATTCATTCCTTGGCGCAGGAGAACTGTCAACTCTCAGCTTAGCTATGATGGAGGTAAAATCCTGTGGTGATGTGAGGGTCATTGAAGTACAGCCTTATTACAATGTCTAATGTCTAAAAATTGTTCTAATGTCTAAATTAGACAATGTCTAAAAATTTTTCTTATTTTGGGCTTGTACCACAATAAAAGCCAAGATTTTAAGCTGTACTAAATACAAAACAAACAACCAAACAAAAAGACCTTATCTATTTATGTTCATTTAAAAAATAGTAGTAGTGATACATTATTTTAAAATATACTGTTAATATGTTTGGAATTATTTAAAATTTATATTGAGTAAAACATATGTATTTTCAGTATTGCTGTAGACAAGCATCTACATAAGACTGTTAAATTGATTGTTTTATATCAATCAACTTTTATAATACTCATTTTTATTGTTATAATATTTTATAAATTTTAAAGGATATGACAAAGAAAGATATTGTAGGTATTGAAGGGGGTACTCTGGGAGGAGTTGGGGTACAAAAGGGAAACAAGAATGTGATTTAATTCTATTTACTTAAAATATGTTTTTAAATTTAAGAAATTCAGATAAACTGAAATCATGTATTTTTACTCATTATAATGCAATAAAACTTAAATCAATAATAATAATAAAAAAATGTTAGTGTGTGTTCCGGGCTTGGAACAGGGAAGGAGCACCACCCAGTCAGTGCTAGTCTCCAAGGACAATTTTGTTAAGGTCTCTCTGAGGGTTCTGTTCATTTCCTCTACCTGCCCTGAGCTCTGGGGATAGTAAGCACAGTGGAGCTTTCAATTAGCCCCCAATATCTCTGCCAATCCCTGATGTACCTTAGAGACAAAAGTAGAACCATTGTCCTATGCAATTACCTTGGGCACTCCCAACCTCTAGAAAATTTCCTCTAATGTCTTCTTGGCTACCATGGTAGCTTTTTCTTGCTTAGTGGGTAAAGCTTCAACCCATCCAGAGAAAGTGTCCACAAATACTAGAAGGTATTTGTAACCATATTTTCCTGGCTTAACTTCTGTGAAATTGACCTACCAATATACTCCAGGCCATTCTACCCTAGGTCTTTTGCCCTGGTTTCCTCTTGGCCATATAAGCATTCACTTGCTGGCCCTACCTTACACTCTTCTACTAACTCTCTGGCCCAAAACCTGAGGTCATTATATATACTTAGATCCCTTTAACTGCTTGGACAAGCTTTTTATCCCCTAAATGGGTCCATCTTTGTATTTGGCCTAGTAAGTCTTTTGCTTGCTTTCTGGGGAGTATAGATTTTCCTTCATGTGTGTGCCACTGCCCTTCCTTCTCTAGGTAATAGTTGATAGGGTGTCTAGCAATGTGAGTTCTTTCTTCTTCAATATAGTCTAAGTGAGGCCATCCCTTAATCCACTCCCATTCCCCAGTGGGTGGCTCTTGTAGACCAATAACTGGTATAGATAGGCTCCTGCAAGGCACTTCTCCAGCCATGTTGCCTAGTTATTCCCTTAGGCCATTGAGTCTCTTCCCTTCTGATGTCCTGGGCAATAATACTCACAGTTGCTGGCTTCATCAGGGCATCCAAGAGATACAAGATTTCCTGCTTGTTTTTTATTTCTTTTCCCCCTAATGTGAGCAGTCTTCTCTCTTGGTATGTAGCCCTGTGTACCTGGGCTGTGGCAAAGACATACCTGCTATCAGCGTAGATGTTAATTTTCTTGCTGGCTCCAAGTTCCAAGGCTTTGGTGAGGGCAGTTAGCTCTGCTTTCTGCACTGATGTGCTAGGGGATAGAGGTTCAGCCCAGATGACATTTGTTCTGTCCACCACAGCAGCACCCACTTGTCTCTGACCTTCCTGGAGAAAACTGCTCCTGTCTGTAAACCAGCAGGGGTCAGTTGGAGGGGTCTTTCCTCCACCCATGGGCTTCTGCCAGAATCTCTTGACACTCATACTATGGTAGCTGGACGTCTGGATCAAGCAGCAAGGTGGCCAGATTGAGGTGGTGGAGAAAAGGTGATTCGGTTGGAGTTCAGAAGCAGAGTCTGGTAGTGGATGATCCTAGCATTTGTCAGCCAGTAGCCAGGAGGCTGCTTCATCATGCTTTCAAGAGCATGCAGGGCAGCTACCATCAAGTTTTGTCCCAAAGTCAATTTATCAGCATCTCGAACCAAGGTGGCCACTTGCAATAATTCTAAGATATGGGGGCCACCTAGCTGCCACAGGATCCACCTTTTTTGACAGGTAGACTACTGTTTTTTTTTTTTTCTTCAGGGACCCAATTTCTGAGTCAAAACCCCTTTTGCAATTCCTCTATTCTCAGCCACATATAACTGAAAGGGCTTAGTTACATCAGGAGCCCAACTGCAGGGGCAGACAGTAAGGCCCACTTGATGCTATCAAATGCCTCCTGTTCCTCTTTACCTCACTTAAAGGGCACATTACTCTTAGTGAGGAGGGAGAGAGGGGCTGCTAATTCTGCAAAAACTGGAATCCACAGGCAGCAAAACCATGGCCATGCCTAGGAACTCACACATCTGCTTGGGTCCTGAGGGGGAGGGATGTAGAGTATACTGCAAAAGAGTCACCTGTTGGTTGGCCTCCAGATAAGGCCTCAGGTTCTGGTGAAATGCCTCATCAAAGATGGTAAGTGAGATGGTGGGTGAGTTTTTGAGTCCTTGGGGTAATCTAGTCCATGTCAACTGACCAGTGGTCCCCTCCTCTGGGTCTTTCCATTCAAAGATGAAGTATTCTTGACTTTGGGGTACCAAAGACAGGCCAAAGACAGCATTTTTCAAGTCTAAGACCATGTTCCAAAAATTATGGAAGGTGGCAAAGAACTCAACAGAGTGTAGTGGTTAGGTACAGTAGGATGGATATCAGCAACTCAACAGTTTCCCTCTTGTAAGTTCAGGAGTAGTTGGTACTCATCAGTGCCCAGGTTCTTAACTGGCAGGAGCAGTGTGTTCCAGGTCAAATGGCACTCTCACAACACCCAAAGCTGGAGGAGCCTGGAGATGTGTGGTTTAATTCCTTCTTGTGCCTCTCAAGACATAGGATATTGTCTGAGAGAACACTGTGGTAGCCTGTGCCTTGAGTTCTACCACCACGGAGGGATGACATTTTACTTTGCCCATTCCCACCACTTCTGCCCAGGCTGATGGGAATGTTTCCAACCACCAAGTCAATTCTTGGTTCTGAGTAAACGTGGTTTCAAATAATTTATACTCATCATCTAATCTGGTAGTCAGAACGTGTATGGGATCTCCTTTAAGGCCAGTTAGTGGTGGCTCATCAGGCAGGAAGTGTGTCTGGGCCTCCATCTTGGAAAGTAAGTCTTACCACAGCAGAGGGTAGGGACAGTCTAGGGTGACCACAAATGAATGGGATACCCAGTCCATCCCTAGGTCCACTGTTCTTCGGGTAGTCCATGAATACATTTTAGTGTCAGTGGCTCCTTGGACCCAAGATTTTTTCTTGGAAATGGGGCCATCTGCTTGGAGGAGGACCAAGTATTGAGCCCATGTGTCCACCAAGAATTGAGTGGATTTCCCCCTCCACTCTCAGAGTTACCCTGTATTCAGGGAGGGGGTCCAAACCCTGTCTCCCCTAATCACTGTCTTTATCCAGAGCCAACATTTTGTGGTCTGGGCCCACTTTTCCCAGAGTTTTGAGTCTTCCTGCTTCCCCTTATTGGGGCATTCTCTGGCACAGTGAGCCCTCTCCTTACAATATGTGCCCTGGTCCTTTTCAAGAGGTTTTCTGTTTCTCTTTGGTTAGAGTCTCTCTTCTCTGCTTTCCCTAACTACTGTAGTCAATATTCTTTGTGAATTCCTTACCTGTCACTTTTCTTTTTTCATCTCCCTTTCATCTTTTTCCTTTCTCTTTCTCTGCTCCTTCTCCTCCTCTGTCTCCCTGTTATGGTAGACTTTGTCAGCAACCTACACTAAACCCCTCAATTACTTATCTTGTCTCTGAAGCTTTTTTCCTGATATCTCTACTAGCCTGGTCTATAAAAGCCATAGTCACAGTAGCTTTGTGCTCCTTGCTGCTGGGGTCATAGGGTGTATATTGACGAATGCCTCCATGAGCTGCTCTAGAAAGGCAGCAGGCAACTCATCTGATCCTTGTCTAACCTCATGTACCTTGGTCAAATTTGTGGGCTGCTGGGCTGCTGGGCTGCTGCCTTGAGACCTACCAATGGAGTCTGGCAGTAGACCTTTAGGTGCTCTTTACCTTCTGCAGTATTAAAGTCCCAGTCAGGTCTAGTCAGGGGAAACCTGTTGTTGATGGCAGCCTGGTCAATCTATGGCGCTCCTATGTCTGAGGGGACATTCTTTCTGGCTTCCTGCATTATCCTCTCTCACTCTTCCGTGAAGAGTACTCTCATAAGTTGTTGGATATCATCCCAGGTGGGCTGATGAGTAAATAAAACAGTCTCAAAGGGGTTAATCATCCCCTTGGGGCAATCTGAAAGGGGGGTAAGAGGATCGAGGATCAAACAGCAGCAGATCCACTATGGAAGGGTCCTGGAAGATGTTCTTTACAGACTTGCTGGTCTCTACAGGGCTCTTCTCCTTCATGGCCAGGACCTGCGAGAGTCTTGAAGACAAAAAGGCTTTTATCCAAGAGGAGGGGTCCTTCACTAGATCCTTCTGGGTAACTATATAGGACACTTGGTCTGAGTGCCTAAGGGATCCTGGCCTAAAGACTCTTTCCTCTATTGCTTTGATCACCAGCAAGTGTCCTAAAGGTAGCCACCCTACTCTGAAGGTGGGCCATTTGGAGCAGAGAGTAACTAACTTGTCCTTCTTTACTACTGTTGACAAGTTTTCTCATCTTTCCCTAGCTTCCCTCCAGTGGTTAACTAGGATGTCTAACGAGGTATATTCAGTCTGTTCCATGTCCAAAAAATAATGTCAGTCTAATTCCAAGAACACAGAGAAAGATAATCAATACACAGACATTTTGCCCCTGCAGTGGGCACAGAAACCAGGTTATAGCAAGATTTGGTCAGCACCTGCCAATAATGTGTCTTACCATTTCCAAAAGGAGCAGAGTCCTCCTGACTCCCTTCAAGGGACCTGAAGCATCCTCTAAACTCCCCACAGTCACGGTGTTGCCTGCTGCAATTGACCGCACCAGACCGGAGGCTTTCTAGCCTACACTGTGCTCTCCAGCCAAAAGTGAAAGCAAAAGACAGAGAGACAAACATTTAGGAGTAGGTACCTGTTGCCTAGCTTAGTCATTTTCCCTATGATCAGTCTAGTAGGTAGTCACTTGGTGGGGAGTGTCTCCTCGAATCCTGCGATGTGCCCCCAAATGTAAGACCCTGATACTCTGTCAGTCCTTCTTACTTCGAGATGCCCCCAAGTGAGATATCAAGATGTAAAAGCAAGAGGTTTATTTGCCAGCATATAGAGGTCAACCCTCAATTAGTCCCTTGAGGGAAGTGGCAAGATGGTGACCCCAGAATGGCTATTACAAGCAGTTTATATACATTTTAGGGGCACAGGTTACATCAGCAAGGTTATGGTGTAAACTACTGGCTAAGCATAATGACCTTTAAATCTATTGGCTAGCAAGCAATGGGCAGATCATGACATGCATTTGAACTCTACCTGGGACTTTCCAGAGGGTCAAGAGTGACAGTCAGTCAGTACATTCTGCAGTTTTTCTGAAAATTTATTACTCAAAAATGTTCCTGTGGGTGGAAAATGGAACTTGGCCTAGCCTTGACCCAAGGCAGGAGGGGGAAGCTGTAAGAAGGGTGTGGTGCTGTTCAATAAGGTGGTGGAGGGCCTGGGTTGTGGCCCAGGCCCGGCCTGCTGAGGATCTCTCTCTCCCTGGGTGGCAGGGGGCCTGGTGCTGAGTCTCTCTCCCTCCCAGGGCTGGCTGGGGGCCTGGTGGTGAGGCCCAGGCCTCTCTCTCTCCTCCCGGGGCCTGGCCTGTTTGCTGCACGGCGCCTTAATTAAAAAGGAGGCAATGTATGAATGAGTTATTTTATTGTAGGAAGGGGAAATATGCTAGTTGAGTGGAGAGAAGGAAAGGAGAGGAAGAAGAGAGAGAGAGAGAGAGAGAGAGAGAGAGAGAGAGAGAGAGAGAGAAGAAAG
>JADRCD010032563.1:0-12058 GCA_019843815.1 Montemys delectorum
GAGGTACCTGAATCCTGAAGAAAAAAGAGAGAAAAAGGTGTGAATACTACCTTCCAAATTGTTCTCCGAGCATTGCCAGGTTGTTAAAAGGTGTAAGGAGGTTACCTGATGAACCAAAGTAGGAAAGTGCTTAAAAGCTGAGCAAAGATGAGAGAGCATCCTTAAAGGGCTGAGGAGGTAAAGACTTGGAATAACAAACAGCCAAGCCTAAGTATGAGTGAGAATTGGAATAAAGATTAAGTTAAACCACCAGAGAGAATACAGATGATCTCCATGCAGGGAAAACTCTAGGCACAGTATATGGGTGTATATCCCAGAGCTGCTCCAGGGTTGAAGACAGGTCCATGTGGACCCCTCTCTGTTCTAACTTGGGTTTCATTAGCTTGGTTTTATTTTGGGGATGGTGAGTCACTCTCGATGAGGCTTCTATCTTCCCATATTCCCAGAGCATTTTTCTGATTCCTATCTCACTCCTTACCCCAAGCTTTCCACCAAAGGGTCTCACAGGAGTGAGCTGTGAGAGACATGTTGTTGACATTACTTTGTAGTGTCCAGAGTGAAGGTGGATGGTAGGAATTCCCAGGTTCTCCCCATTAGTGTTTATGGCAGTACCCAAGGCTCAGTTTTAAATGGTCTTCTCTTGTTTTCATCTGAGATACTTTGGTAGAAAGACTCTCAAAGTCCTATGTTGCTGAAAGAACATTCCTGGGGCTGGGAGACAGCTCAGTGGGCAAGGTGCCCACCTGGCAAAAATGAGGTCATGGGTCCCATCTCCCAGAACACATAAAAACCTACATGGAGTGAAACACCTATAATCCCAGCACTGAGGGTGAGGTAAGTAGAGCCTGGAGGATCCTGGGCATGGTTAACCAGCCAGTCTAGCTGAACAGAGGTGTTCCAGGTTTAGGAAGAGACTCTCTCTCCAAAAATAAGATAGTATTGAAGAAAAAGACACCCCAAATTGACACTCTGGTCTCTATATGCAGGCTAATACATAAATGTACATAACAAAAATACATACAAGACAGACACACACAGACACACACAATGTGCTCACACACAAATGAAAGAAAAATTGCCAACTTTGCAGCTAACTCTCCAAGATCTTTTGATTTTGTACAAATAAGTATTTGTACAAATATCTCACATTAGCTGAGCTAAATAAGCCAGGGTATTGTTACTTTTATTTATGATCTTAATCAATAAGTAAATTACCCACTAAATAACTTACAGAGTTAGCTAATTCATTCTAAAGTAGCTGCAGATTTGGAATAGACAATGAGTTACACTATGTTTTGAATGAGGGTGTCTCCAGTGTACCCAAAGACCAATGGTATGCCCTGCAGTCTCACAGATGGGCTACTGCATTCCACACTAAAGAGAAGATAATGGGTCTGTGATCCTTTTCTTGTGCATTCAGAGCCTTAAAATAACATTAAGAAAGTAAAACATATTCTATTAACACTTGCCAATGCTCACCATTAAGAAATTCCAAAATTCTACCAGAAGATGATAGATACTCAATTTTAGGAAGTCAGGTTATGTGAACTATGAAGCTATCTCAAAAATCAGACATGATTTATACCCTTAGAACCTAATATAAGAGAAGATAGATGGATGCAGACAATAGCCACCTCATCTTGTTTTTTATTAGAGGAAATATGTGTGGATATGAGATAAGGTTTTGGTTCCCCCCTTCATCTCCCACTTTTGTTTGTCCTGCTGCAGAGGTTTATTCTCATCTACATTTCATTGATATCTCACTAAAGATAATTCTAAAAATATAATGGGATTTAAAGATCATACAAATTAGCAATTAAAGCATGCTTATGATTTTTGAGAGGCCCAGACTTCCTCTGAAGTGTATACTTTTTTTGTTTCTTTAATAAAATTTCAGCCAATATTTTGTTTAAAGGATGCATTTATTTATTTATTTACTTACTTATTTATATGTGCATGTGTGTGCCTGCATTAGTTTATATGTATCATGTGTGTGCAGGAGCCTCTGGAGTCCAGAAGAGGGCACTAGATATCTCAGAACTAGAGTAATAGGCAGTGATGGAGAATCAAGTACTCTTGACCACAGAGCCAACTCTCCAACCTTGTTCAGATCATTACTGTGGATTGTCTTACTGGTTTTTTAGTCATAGCTGAGCTATAGTGTAAAGTAGAGAATGTCTGGTTTGGGTTGTACTGCTGTGAACAGACACCATAATCAAAGTGACTCTTATAAAAGAAAACATTTAATTGGGGCTGGTTTCAGGTTCAGAGGCTCAGTCCATTATCATCAAGACAGGAACCATGGCACTATCCAGGCTGGTTTGGCACTGGAGGAGCTGAGAGTTCCACCTTTTGTTCCAAAGGCAGCTAGGAAAATACTGACTTCCAGGCAGCTAGGATGAGGGACTTAAAACCCACGCCTACAATGACATCTTTCTTCCAACAAGGCCACACCTTCTAATAGTACCACTTTCTGGGCTAAGCATATTCAGACCACCACAGGGCATGCATGGCCACACAAGTTACTTTAACCCATTAAGCAATTCTTGCGACAGAGAGAGGACAGTGAGTAGATGAGATTACATCTTTTATACTGACAATATCCATCCTCCCTTCCACCTCCCTTCCCTTCCTCATCTTCCCTTGATTTGTCTTGAAGAATGACTCAGCTCTTGGTCCCGTAGCTCCTGGACTCTCTTTTTCTGTATGGCATCTGATGAGACAGAGCCCATCAGGGCCAAGGAAGAACTGTGGCAGATAGGAGTGAGGATAGAGTCTACAATCTCCCATTCCCTCCCTACTGAACATGGTTTGATGACATCTCTGCTCCTCTGAGAGGTCATTATCCCAAGATCACAGCTCTCCCTGGGTGTGGTAATGGTCCCTGTGTGTTCTCCCAGCCTGGAGCTATCTTTTGTATTTCAGTAGATCTTATTGGTTCCCTTCATTTTGGACACATCCAATCAAATACTTCCTATTTCAATTTGTTCCCATTATTCCTTCTGTATGTGTTATTTCTTTCCTTTCAAACTCTGATTGATATACCCTTTGAAAGAGCCACAACATCCAGCTTGTGAGAGTTTATGTGATTTTGAATCTCCGATTATCAGATCCATTTTATTTGTGAAGAAATTACAGCCCAGCAAGGTTTAGTAACTAGTCCAAGGTGGCACAGCTATTAAATGATAGCTTTACAAGATAAAAACTTTCATACTCATGTTCTTTCCCTAACCTATAGAATTCACTGAGCTGCCTTTGAAGTCTTCCAGAGAATTGTTCAAGCTAGTGGCTTTTCCTATTATCATGTCAACTTTAGGATTTATTGAACCATTTAGTTTTCATGAGTCATTATTAAAGTGTGACATTATCCCTCAAAGTCATTAATGGATGACTTCTAATCACCAGGTGACACTTTCAATTAATCCACTAGGCAAGCTGTCCTCACTGTGTCTAATCTGCTCTTGTTAACATGTCATTTAGTGTGGTGCAATGTCCAATTTCTTTGCTTCTGGATAGCACAAAATGAGGCAGGAACAGTGGTGATTTAGACTTTAGATAAAGCTGGAATGGGCTTTACAAGCTTCTCTTCAAGCTGGTGGGAGAATGAAACTTTTTGCTACACTAGTTTTTAGAGTAAGTAAAGGCAGGAAATTACAGCTCACATTTGTCACCATTCAAAAGCTACCTGCTGTCAGCCCATGTGCTTTGGAATGAGATTAATAGACAAACAAAACACTAACAGAAAGCAGCAGGCTCCCCAGGCTACAGATGCTTATTTTAGTAAGAACTATATAAAGGGAGCTTGGACTGGGCTACCTCAAAGTGGGGTGCCCCCTGGTGAGCTCTATTAAAAATTTTAAAGAAGGTTTATGAATATTTATTAGCTGGGTGGAACATTCATGGGGTAAAGTAACTTTTTACCATTTTCAAATTAATTTATTTTTTCTATGATCCTCCAGGAATGCCTATATGTAGGAATGAGGCTTACACATTACTTTTAAATTTTAGTTCATTACTTTTTATAATTCTGTGTGTGTGTGTGTGTGTGTGTGTGTGCCAAAAGAGTCTAGAAGAGGAGGCCTATCCCTGGAGCTGGATTTTCAGAAGGCTGTGAGAGATCAAGTATGGGTGCCATAAATAATCTCAAATAGATTCTCAGTAATAGTAGTAAGAAGCCTTACCTGCTGAGCAATCTCCCAAGACCCAGGCTATGGGGTTCTAAAGACACATTGGTACTATTGCTGAAAGGAAAAATTAAGTTTAAAGCTTATAAATGATCACAGGCTGAAGGAAAAAACAGTAGGCCAAGCCTGAAACAAGCCAGTAAATATTCAAGCAAGCAAGCTGTTTGATGTCCCAAGGACTGACAGGTCAGGAAGACATAAAACATAAAGATAGAATAAAAATGCAAGGATATGTCCAGGGCCCAGATATGCAAGGATGTGCCTGGGAGGACATTGAGTAATGGGCCATCTGGACTTCTTAGATATAGTTTAAGGTTAGCCAGAAACTCCCAAATAGCACCCCCCTCTTAGGAATTTTCCACCCTGGTCTGCATGTACACTAACTAGCTGATATTTGTAGTGACCAATCATGTATAGCCATTCTAATTCCTTTGTTCCTTTAGCCCTATTTCCTATATAAGCCCTTAACTCTTGAGGTTCGGGGCGATTCCTCTGTCTCCTGTGTGAGATACGTGTCAGCCAGGAGCTCCGATATTAAACAGCCTCGTGTGTTTGCATGAAGACGGTCTCTCGTGTTTCCTTGGGTACATGTTCTCCAGGGACTTGAGCGGGAGTCTCCCTATGGGGGTCTTTCATTGCTAGATATATGTGCTAGATAACAGCTGAGGCACAGGTAGATTGTTAAAGTCAAATAAATGTAGATCACTCTTGACCAACTCCAAAGTCAGGACTCGACTTCTCTTTCTCCGATGTCAATCTCTCTCTTGTTTTCCCATTTGGCTTGATTGGCAAGCCCTGCAGACACCAGCTTCAGAGGTTAGGCTGTGCTCTGAACTTTCTCATATCCATGGGAAAAAAATCACCCATTTGGGCACCAGCCCAACCTCAACTTCAAATAAAATAACCAGGAACAAATTCCCCGTGCTTCTCTGGCTTGTGTCAAGGGCGTTCTCCTGAAAACCACATCCTTCAGATCAGAACCCTGAGCTTCTACACTCAGCATCTAGGTTTGTGTGTTGACTGTGAAGCACATTTTCTTCAGTAAATTGAGCTTTTGACACACAGCCGTTGTTACTACTTTTCAAAGAAAATACAAGGGAAACAAAGCTGATATACAGGTGTTTTAGGACAAGGGATATCTAAAAATTCAGCCTTTAGAAGGCTTATATGACTTTCTACCAGCTGAAAAGACATCCTGAAAGCTCCATCCTGCCTCCAAGCATCCCTGGGAGGCAAAAAGGTGCCAAGAGTGAGAGTTACCTAACTCAAGAGGCCCTAGTGAGAATGGGAAGTATTGTAAATTGTATCTGTTTTTACCTTATTTAGAGATTAACTCATTTTTTAATCTATAAAAATATATTAACTTGTACAACTTTTTATTCGTTTTTTGTTTGTTTGCTTTTTAAAAGATTGTGCTGGGATATGGGAGTGTGAAAAATTAATTGTAAATGTCTGAGATAATACTGTGTTCTTCTAGAGAAGAACTACATGCCTTGCTATAAGTCACTCGCAAGTGTTCAGGAGCCAGGATGAGCTGTATCTTGTTTCTGTAGTCAGGGTGTTTTCAAACAGTAATGAAGTGTTCACAGGGATATCTACACCTGGTTCCCATGTAGTCCAAAACCACAACTCTTCGATGCCCAAAACGCAACAGGGTAGGGTTCAAAGTCTCCCATCCAGTTGTAAAATGGATGATTTGCCTCATTGATCCTAACATTCCAGGTACATCTTCTGGGATTTTGTTTGTTTGTTTTGATATTTTACTAGAGAGAGGTCAGCTGTTGTTTACATTTGTGCCTCCTTGTCCTTAATTGGAGCATTAATTATTCTAGAATCATCCTTGGATTACCTGACCTGCCCCTGATGTGAAGTAAAAGCTTCTTATTGTTCTTGTATTGAGCTTCACCAGTTTGAGGTCAATGATAAATCAGTCTTCATTTGATTGAGAATGGCTTTTAATCTCTTCTTCTGAGAATTGCCTTTTTCTATATGGCATTGATTTATGACACACAAATCCAAAAGTATTTTAACCCCTCCTCTGCTGTGTCTCAGCAGATACAAATATAACCAAGTCATCTGGTCCATAATAGGAAATGTCAGATAAAACAAATAGTCTAAGCTAATCTCTGTATATGTGTCTGCATATGTATGTGTGTACATTTGTTTATGTTTGTGTGTGCAAGTACATATGTGTTCATGTGTGTGTGTGTGCATGTGCATGTGTATGTATTCATGTTTATATATGTGAATGTGCATATGTGAGTGTTCAGAGTATAACTACACCAGCCATTCTTCAGGCACATGATTTTTGTGAGGAGTAGCTGTTGACCTGGAGTTCACCAAGTAAAATATGCTGGCTGAGCACATAACCCCAACAACCTATATATCTCTACCCTCTACAGTGCTGAGATCATAAGCATACTCTATCATACTGGGCTTTTTTAAAATGTAGGCTCTGAACATTGACTGTAGGTCTTTATGTTGCAAGACAAGTACTTTATGGAGATCTGTCACCCTGGTCTTGAATTTTATTATCAAAAGGATCTAAACTTCCAAAATACTATACATTCTTCTGCCTTTTGAATCTAGTTCCTGAGAGTAGGCATTCTCTCTGTTTGGAAGTGAGGGCATGGCACAGGTAACCATTAGTCACTGATATAAAAAGAGCCCTAACACAGTGGATGCTGGTCAACCTTACAAATAATCAAGTTGCTTGCTTAGTATCTTTAATGTTCTTATAGCGCCAAGCCACCAGGAGATCTTACCTCTTACCTCAATGTTAATGGATGGAATATTGAGAGATGTTTGGGTCTCTGCAGGGTTAAGGGGTGTTGCCAACTCTAAGAAGGGAATGGGCTTAATGCTAAATGTCAGCGCTGACTCAGAAAAACCAGCTTGAGCCTCTTGTGGATCAATGACCTACCTCTGTGGTGATTGCCTGAAAGCTTTCATAGGTCCTCACCACTGATTGTGACCTTTAGACATCTCTTTTTACAGATGTGAAACATGGGTATGCAATTAGACTGCAGAAGTAATTCATCTCCCAGGTCTGGGCATTGGGACCAGTAGCCTGGATGTGGCCTTTGCTAATCATTGCTCCTCACCATCAGCTTGATGGAGAAGGCCTTGTTTATCCACACAACTCCAACAGAGCTCAGCCTGGAAGATGTGACTGATAAAGGAAATTTTGTGCTATGATTGCACTTGCTTCTTGGAACAGAGGAAGACTAGTTCAGATGTTTTCTGGGTGTCTCTTGGCTCATTTGATAAGCAGAGATCAAAATTTCCAATATGAAGGAGTTTATCATCCATCTTCAGTCTCCAGGGAGCAGAAAAATACATGAGTCCTGTGACCACCTGTCATCCTAACCATTCTTGAGAGGAGCTTAAGCAAGGATAGAGGCTTGTGAGATATACCTGTGTCTTCACTCTGGAGTTCAACAGCTATCATAAGAGATGGTGAATCTGGGACCATGCCTCTGTTTTCTCCTCAGATCATTGCAAAGAAAGGATTCTTGCCTGAGAGCATGCTCAGAGTATATGGTAGGACACTGACTCTGTTAACAGACACTGTCATGCTTGAGAGTCTCTTCAGGCCTGCATGATTTGTTCTAGCACATTGTTTTCCAAATACTAATAGCCTGCTGCCCACCTCTGGAATATTCCAGGAGCTGTCTATTGCAAGTGTTCAGGAAATATGATTAAAATGTAAAGAAAATCTCTTGCTAAACTAGAAAACCTTTCCACAAAAATGAGGACAAAAGAATAAGACAGCTTTATCACTATGCAACTGTAACACTAGAAATGTGGAATACATCACAGGCAATCAATTAGGAGATAGAAAAGCTAAAAGAGAGTGAACTCAGGCAGATAGATCACACTACCTCTCTACTTCCAAGAGACACAGTACAGAGCCCTCAAGTGGGCAGCATAAACAAAGCCTCTGTCAACCATAGTCCATGCCAAGCTCCTTGGCAACTGCACCCCAATATGTATTACCTAATTACCTTTTACTTATTTTTTTACTTTTATTTTATGTGTGTGAGTGATTGCTGCATGTATGTCTGGGCATCAAGTATGTACAGTGCTCATGGAGACCAGGAAAGAGTGGCATATCCACAGGAACTGGAGTTGCAGATGGTTGTGAGCTGCCATATGCATGCTGGGAATAGAACCCAGGTCCTATGGAAGAGCATCCAGTGATCTTAACCACTGAGCTATCTCTTCAGCAACACCTCCCCCTGAAACACACACATACACACATACACACATACACACACACACACACACACACACACACACACACACACACACTTAGCTTTATGCAGAGCAAAACCATACTTCCCATATTTTTGTGACAAGAGCTGGTATTGAAACTTGGAGTGAGGCACCAGGAAAATTTTGGCCCCTGCCCTATTATCCATTCTTGGTGAAGGAATATCTCAGATGTTGTCCCAGGATCTTAATAAAAGAAAGTTCCACATCATAAATGAGCAAGGGGCATATTTAGCTTTTAAACTAAGTTGTACATATATGAAAATCACACACACACACACACACATATACATACGTGCATACATAGTTTCTTCAGTGTTCTTTTCTTTACAAGGAATGGCCTTTTGATGATGGTCCCATCCTCCATCCACAAGGGAGGAATCTAGTGGCCAGGGAAAAGTGTGGTTACATTTGGGAGGACTGGATTCCTGAACTGAGCTGGAGTATTCCCACTTGGGTCATGTGGCAGAGGAGACAAGTCTGTCTCTTCTCTGCCCTTGTTTAATTCTTGGTGGTTTTGGAGGATCCTGAGAGTTGAAAGTCTGGTAAGTGCTCATGTGCGGCTCTCAGAAGGAAGAGTCCTGGTCACATCGATGCAGTCACCAAATAGAGGAGTTATTACAGATGAGGGAGAGGGTCCTGTGCTAATCTCCAGGCCCTCCTATTGATCCCACCTGCAAGAAGACCTTGTTATTCTGTAATTGAACAACATTGCTCTATCTTCATGCCATCCATATTCTAACAGTGCAGAAATCAGTACCATGCTTCCATGCTCAGTGATGAGATAAGCTTCCTGTGAAACACATATTTATCAGAGTTATATAAACAGATACAGCATGGAAGTGCATACCTATCATCCCACCACTCAGGAGGTAGAGGCAGGACTACAGGGGACCCTATCCCTAAGAGCAACAACAAAGCATAAGCAAACAAGAAAGCAGGTCACTACACTGAGGTATAGTACCCATAATACAAATCATAAGAGGGTTCTAGAGTAACTGAAGTTAAAGGGAAACCATGCTTCACCTTTTCCATGGCCTGAAACAGAAATGATCAGCCAATATTTCTTGAGGAGTCACCTGCTTGGCACCCTAATTGTGTTTCTCCAAGCTTGTAACAAGGAAGCTCACAGGTGCTACATATCATAGCTGGAGCTGTGCCAATAGATCTCAGAAGGATGAAGAAAGGGGGGAGGAGAGAGCTAGTTAATTAATGTTATTGGTCACCACCAGCTCTAGTTTTAGCTGACACAGATTAGACCCTTGGAGGCAGATCTCAGCCTGAAATCCCAGCCTTGGGAAGACAAGACAGAAAAACATTCCCACTCAATGTGTTAAAAAACAAAAGACCATCACTCTGGTATCAGCAAATGTTACTGGGAGTAATAAAATGTCATTCTGTCTCTGCTGGCAAAGGTCTCACAGGGAGACAGCAGATGAGTTTGCAGAAGCAGGTGGTAACAGCAGGGCCATAAAACAGTGAACATTTGCTCAGGGAGTCAGCAGCAGTGAAAAAGACAGAGAGAGAAGGAGAAGGAAAAAAGAAAGATAGAGGGAGACACAGAGAGGAAAAGAGGCAGAAAGGACGAGACATAGTGAGTAGAGAAGAGAGAGAGGCAGAAAGAGAAAGAGGGAGAAAGGAACACAGATACATCCAGGAAAGAGGAAGAGAGAGACACAGAGATGAAAGAGAAAGAGGAGAGATGAGAGAGATAGATGAAGATGGAGGGGGAGATGAGAAGGAAAGAGAGACACTGAGGGGCAGGAAGGGGAGGAAGAGAGGCAAACTCATCTCTCTGTCTCCCCCAAATCTGCAGAGGAACTGGTCATTAGTGGATTTGTCTTTACCACCTCCCTTCCTTTCTGTCTCTCACACACACACACACACACACACACACACACATACACACACACACACATACACACACACACATATAGGCAGACACACACACAGACACACAAAAAAACAGACAGATACAGAGAGACACACAGACAGACACACAGACAGACACACAAATAGATAGACACACAAATAGACACACAGAGAGACGCATACACAAACAGAGACAGACAAGCACACACAGAGACATATGCACAGAGATGCAAACAGACACACACACACACAGATGCAGGCAGACAGATGCACACAGATGGAGACAGACAACAGACAGATAGACACACACTCTCCCCCTCCTTCATGCTTTTGTATCTATTCATATGTCCATCCCTGGATCTCATTTTGGTGATCCATTGTCTCATGGAGCTGAGCACTGACATGTCAAAGGCCTGCGAGACAAATGACACTAATGACGTCTTGTTATTAGTTCAACATTGTTTCCTTGCAGATGGCAAGTCACACTGCATTCATATTCCAGGAGCCAAAGTTAAAAGCTTTCCATAAAAGCTGCTTAAAATTCCTTAGCTAACAGAAACTAAAACAAGCCAGCAATCTTTCCACACCAACTTTGACACTGCTGACACCAGCCAAAAACTCCACAGCTATGCCTCTCCATGCACATGGCTTCTGAAAGCCAAGTAAAACTGAACCACAGCACCAGGTAGCCACATACTGATAAATCCTGTTTGCTAAGGAGGAGTCAAACACAAAATCAAAATAGCTCAGAAGTACCTGGAAGCAGCCAACCCTATTTAAATAAATGGGTCCTCCATGGCTTAGACTAAATACCCTCTACTTAAGAAGTCTTTAGTAGTCAAATTCATTTGTTCAATAAAATGCAGATATGGGTCAGAGTCTGGAAGTACATGAGCTATCACAAGGTCTAATCTAACATCAGCCTTGGAGATGAATATAAACCAGGCTCTTGTTACCAGTGAAGGAACCTGAGTGGAGCAGTCAGCTTCTGCTTGGAACAGCATACACATTTAAGTTGGCTCTATCCCGCCTATTTAGATATAGGGGTCTTCATACATTGTGTTTAATGCCATTTGATCAAATCTAATCCCATCTCTCTGTTCCCATTTCTCCCTTGCAGCTTCATGTGTTCTTTTTTCTTTAAACCCACTGAGCCCACTTAATGCCGCCTGTATGTGTATGGGTGTAGGACTCTGTGAAAGGTTCTACTTATGCTACCAGGAGAGAAAAGGACTGACAAATTTCACCAAGCTGTGAACCCTAAGAGCTGCAATAACAATCAACTGGCAAGATGTGCCCATGGGTGTACTAGTGATATGAACCTTATTGGAATAAACAGCCACTTTTCAACAGAGTCCCTCCAACCCCACACCACCCCGCTCCCACTAGTTTACTTTTAAGAAAATTTGTGCAAGCAATCTCAGCTCCTGGGAGGTGTGTTTGTTTGTTTATTTGTTTGTTTGTTTTAGAACCAAATGAACACAAGCAGAGAATGAACCGATGATCCTTGCTACTCATGAGCAGTGATAGCCAAGTTTACCAGAGAGCAAAAACAGTCAGAATACAGAGACCACAAAGGCTTAGCTCACAATCCGCTCTGGGTACTTGGAGTCAATGACACAGCTACTGTCTGCAGCCATCCTTACCAAGCCAATATTAGGTCAGTGTCACTGGCCATGTGCTTTTGAAGTTCCTACTACAGGATCCCAAGCAGGATGTTGATGGGG
>JADRCD010032564.1:0-16984 GCA_019843815.1 Montemys delectorum
GTTTTTGTTTGTTTGTTTGTTTGTTTGTTTTGAAGGGGAACCTGGGAAAGGGAAAATGTACATGTAAATAAAGAAAATACCTAATTAAAAAAAAAAAAAGATAAAAAAAAAATTCTCCTAACATGTGATCGATCTAGAACAAAACTCCATAGGCTGCTGAAAAGTATGTGTGTTTTTTATTGTTTTGGTGGAATGTTCTGTAAATGTCTTTTAGGCACATTTGATTTATGATGTCATTTAACTCCAATCTCTCTTTCTAATCTAATCTAGATGATATGTTTATTAGTGAGAATAGGTCTTAAAGTCACCCACTGCCACTATATTGATGTTAATCTATGATTTTTACATCTAGTAGTATTTATTTTATTGTTAGGTGCACCTGTATTTGTTGAGTATGTTTTAAAATTGAAATACCTTCCCATTAGCACACTCCTCTCCTAATTAAAAAAAAAATTGTACTCACTAAATTATGAAACTATTCAATATGATGAATGTTTCCTTTTTTCCTCAGAGTTCTTATGGTTATAATTGACTATAGCAAAACTAAAGATGTTATAAGGACTGATATTTATAAATATAAATACAAGTTAAGATTCTTTAATATTCTGAACTAAAACTAAAATATTAGCTCAAAGTAGATAAATATGTGTTTTTCAGTGACTTGGATTATTAATGATAGTATGCTTTAAAAACAATAAAATTAACATGCTAATGTTATTGTAGGCCCCAAAGAGGGCAAAGAGTAAAATTCAGAAAACTGCAACTGTTAATTTTTTAAAGAAAATGGCTAAATCCATGTATGTAACTAAAATAAATATATATACAAATTATGCTTAACTCATATTTTGCTTTATAAGAATTCTAATGATGTTATTCTTTCACAGATAACAGGTAACAAAAACATTCATTTCCTATAGTTTAAACTGCCCTTTTTCTGTTGAGTTCAATTTGGATGTACTTAAATAAGGATACTTTGTTTTGAATTTCTCAACACTTGTTACCATATGATAGCTTAAATGTATATACATCTTGTATTTATTACAGCTAATATGCATACAATTTTATTGTTGATTGAAGATTTTACATCATTATATTAATGAATCTAAATTAGCCACCTTACAACACACATTTCAAAGAGATAATTTTTAAGTGAAAATTAGTGTCTTTTGAGTCTGAGGGCATCATATCTCATTAGTAAAATGAAATTCTAACAAATTTCTTGCCACAGAAACTGTAGAATTAGTAGAACACTTTGATGCTAATTAATAATGAATTTTAAGTAGCATGGCAAATTTGGATAAAAAAATTTAATTTGATCATATCAAACTCTGTCAACTGATATGAGGCCATTATAATGTATATATCTTTAGGTCCTATTAAATTAAAGCACATCTTATTTAAAACCAAATATCCAATGACATCAGCAAAAATGAGAGTCTATTCTTTGGCATCAGCTGCAAATTATGTGCCATATAATTTGCCATGATTTTTCTTTAGATAAATTCTGGAAAGTCATCAAAGTTTGCAGCCACCAAGTGAAATTGATAAAATAAAACAAAACAAAACAGAATATCAAGAAAATTTTGTGAAAAATGTTCTACCCTAATTATACCCCGTGTTTCTCAGTATGATAATGACATTTAAGAATTTTGTCTGCTTTCTAGTCAGCCATATTAACTCTTGCAAGCATGCTCACCATGCACATATAATCTTGTAAATCTAAGATATTTTTGTTCACCTTGTTTTTGAAACGTAAGGAAATATCTGTTGAATCACTAATTAAGAACTCTTTAATTGAAAATAGCCTTCTATTTAAACAACCAAAAAGCTTAAAGAATTAGTTTTTGAGATAGGATTTGAGTAATTTTTTTCGTCAACATTTCACCACAGTTCCATATAACTGAATATCGACTTGTATTTAAAAAGTAACTTCAGAACAACTAACAAAATAAGAGGGTAAGATTGTAGTGTCTTCTTTCAATATAAAAAAAAATGAAAAAAATCTTTAATACTGCCTCCTATGATGTCAAGTAGGTCAGCATGGAAAAAATGTCTTGTCTTTAGGGAAGACAGATGATGGACTTGAAGCCACATGATAGACTGGTTTTGATATTCTAGGACTAGACAAGTAAAACCTAGTGCTGAACAAAACCCTAAAACCCACATGAATATATCTATATTCATGGTAATTGGTAGAGTTCAAAAATTGCCTAAAAACATAAGTAAATCCTGCAGCACTGAATGGCAGAACAGTGAACAAAACTGCAATGACTGAGGATCAGGATAACAAAGGCAGTGCATATTTTTGTCCTAGATATCACTGAGATCCAGAAATTATTAACAAATGGAAGTTTATGTACTCTTATGAGCTCTCAGAGATGAAGTCACCTACCAAAGAGCATACACAGGCTGGACCTAGGGCCCCTGGACATATATATAGGAGATATGCATCTCTGTCTTCCTGGGGAGTCCCCCAACAAACGGAGTGGGAGCTGTCCTTGATTCTTTTACTTGTCAGTGAATCCCATTCCCCAAACTGTGTTGCTTAGTCTGGACTCAATGGGAGAGAATGCGCCTAGACTAGAATGTGCCTGAGTAGGGGATACTCAGGAGGCCCTCCACCATCTCAGAGGAGAAGCACAGAGAAGACGGGGGATAGACTGTGTAAGGTGCACACTGGGAAGAAGGAAGCAGTGATCAGTATGTTAAAATAAATAAATAAATAAATAAATAAATAGATAGATAAATAAATAAATGTTTTTTAAAAAGAAAATCCTTGGACTTGCTAGATGTTATACGCAGAACTTTTAGAGTAACCTGGACATCAGATGACAGATAACCTGTGTACTAGTAGATATAATTGTTGTCTGGGGAATATACTATTACTAGCCTTAGAGTAAACCCTAATTATATCTACTATCCTCTAGAATTTTTTCATTGCCATCAGGTGTTAGTGATCATGTAAAACTTAACTTAGCACCAGGACAGATATGTTTCTCATAAACAGAACCCTAAATACAAACACAGCCACCTCACACATGTCAGAATGGCTAGGATAAAAAACTCAGGTGACAACAGATGCTGGCGAGGTTGTGGAGAAAGAGGAACACTCCTTCATTGCTGGTGGGACTGCAAGCTGGTGCAACCACTCTGGAAATCAGTTTGGTGGTTCCTCCAGAATGGATACAGAAAAAGTGATACACCTACACAATGGAGTATTACTCAGCTATTAAAAACAATGAATTTATGAAATTCTTGGAGAAATGGATGGACCTAGAGAATATCATCCTGAGTGAGGTAACCCAATCACAAAAGAATACACATGGTATGCATTCTCTGATAAGTGGATATTAGCCCAGAAGATCAGAATACACAAAGTACAAACCACAAACCATAAGAAACTCAAGAAGAAGGAAGACCAAAGTATGGATACTTTGTTCCTTCTTAAAAGAGGGAACAAAATACCCATGGAAGGAGTTCTGGAGACTAAAGGAAAGACAATTCAGAGACTGCTCCACCTGGGAATCTTTCCCATATTCAATCATCAAATCCAGACACTATTGTGGATACCAGCAATTGCTGGCTGACAGGAGCCTGATATAGCTGTCTCCTGAGAGGTTCTGACAGTACCCAATTAATACAGAAGTTGAGGCTCACAACCATCCATTGGACTGAGTACAGGGTCCCCAATGAAAGAGCTAGAGAAAGGACCAAAGGAGCTGAAGCGTTTTCAGTCCCTTAGGATGAACAACAATATGAACTAGCTAGTACCTTCAGAGCTCCCAGGAACTAAAACACCAACCAAAGAGTGCACATGGTGGGACTAATGGCTCCAGCAGCATATGTATAACAGAGGATGGCAAAGTTGGACATCAATGGGAGGAGAGACCGTTGGCCCTGTGAAGGTTCTATGCCCCAGTGTAGGGGAATGCCAGGGCCAGTAAGCAGGAGGAGGTGGGGTGCTGAGCAGGGGGAAGGGGGAAGGGGGAAGGAATAGGGGTTTGTTTTAGTTATTTTTATTTTATTTTATTTTTTTTATTTTTATTGTTGGAGGGGAACCTGGGAAAGGAGACATTGTAAATAAAAAAAATCTAATAAAAAAAAAAGACTGGATAGAACAGGATAATAAGCATGGGTCTTTTCTTTGGGACTTGATGATTAGCTAGGTAAATTCACTCTATAATATCCTAATGGATCACACCCTCTGGCCTGTATTTGGAACAACTTCAGAGAAAGGGAAAGACACATAAACAAAGTCTACAAGAATTTTATTTCCTTTAATATTTTGTGTGAATGTTTACAGTGATCTTAGCCTGAAATCCAACTCAGTAATCATCAGCCTGCAGAAGTGTAGGCCTTTGTTTTAACAGTGTCATTGATTCTTGGCAGGTGGAATTCTCAAGGTATGACACTAGTTTGTGTCATTGGTAGCCACAAATGTGACAACATAGCATCCTGCAGTTGGCTCTTCCATTATGACTCTATTGACAGTCAAATAGAATCCTATAGTTATGACACATAGCCTGCTAATATAGAATCCATCTTCATTTAGTCCTGACCATGGAGGAAGTTTGAAGACAAATTATCTTAACAAATACTTCTCAAGTTCATTTTCAACAATGAAAATATAGGATATTTTAGGTAAACATTGGCTTGGTTTCCCTGCAACATTTAAAGAATGAAAATATACAATGAACAAACTTATCTGGTGATAAAATATTGAAGTTATTACATGCTTAAAGAAAATGAACATTATGCTTATAATTTCTCTCCCACATAAATAATGATATAAAAGGCAACAATTTTGGAGGTAAGCACTACCATGGAATCAGAACCACATAAGGACATTACAAATTTATAAAAGACAGTGTCAATAAATCCATTTTTATGTATCTCTTGTCATGATTGCTACTGTAATGATTAATAGATGTTGCAGTTGGGTTGGATTCTTGGCAGTTTGAATATTATTTCTTGCAACCATGGAAGCTAGACCATTAGAAAGAGGCTTCAAAGATAGTTCCATCACAAATCATCCGAGTCCTTATTTCAGCTGTATGGCATCTTGAGTTAAAGACACTTTCCCTTAACGCCTGAGAAAGGATCAAGTGTTACCTGGAAAATCTAAATTGATTTTAGAATCACTTGGACACCCTGGCCAATCATTTGGAGGGAGGTTTCTAATGCTCAGTACTGGAATTTTTGTTAGTCTATGGTTCTTCTGCATAGCATTGTTAACCCAAGTGGCTTAAATTTCTTTGAGACGTTCCTACAAGTACACAAGTGTACACACATACACACAAACACACACACACATGAAGAGAGGGTGAGTATATATATATATATTCATATGTATGTATATATATTCTTAATAGTAACTTAATATAAAAATATGATTTCTTGAGGCTTTATCAAACAAACTTGGTGGTAATGTAGACCTTGTCTCTCTGTCTCTTTCTGTACTAGACTCCCTCCCAACAATTTAAAAGTGCCTCCTCATCATTCTATTACCTATTATATATAACCTATATTATGCTATTCACTTCCCAAGCCATTCCGCACACCTATGGTTTCATTATACATTATGGGTTTCTGAGATCATTGGATGTTGCATACTCATATCTGAGGAACTGCAGGTGAGAGCGAAAACACAGCAGTTGTCATTCTGAGTGAGGTGGAGTTCACTCAATATGATTATTTCTAGGTTCATCCATTTATCTTAAAATTCTGTGATTTCATTTTTATGAATTCCACTGGGGTTCATAGAATTCCACTATGCTTATGCACTACATTTTCTGAATTATCTTATTTGTTGAGGATATTTCGTAGTTTCTATATCCTGGATATTGTGAATATTGTGGGAATGCACATTCTTTGGTGAATATCTGTAAACTAAGATTGCAAGTTATTTGAGCATATACCCAGGAAGGTTATAGCGGGGCCATATGGCTGATTTTTCTTTAATTTTTTGAGGATGCTCCTTACTGACATCCTGAGTGGCTGTACTTCTTTGTATTACTACTAACAGTGAGTGGAGATTTTGACTTTCTTTCACAACTTTGTCAGCATTTGTTTTTAAATAATTTGTTGACCCTAGCCATTCTAAATGTGATAAGAGGAAATCTCGACTCAGAGTAAGTTATTTTTTGTTTGTTTGATTTTGCCTTTGATACTTTTATATTTATTTATTTATTTATTTATTTATTCACCTTAAATCGCAGCATCAGCCTTTCATCCTCAGGGATCATCCTCCCATTCCTCTTTCCCCTTCTCCTTCCTTCTCTTCTCCCCTGCTGGGTATCACACTCACTTACTTAACCTCCCCAGGACATCAGATCACTGTAAGACTAGCACATCCTCTCATACTGAGGCCATAGAAGGTGGCCCAGTTTGGGGAAAGGGATCCACAGGCAGGCAAAAGATTCAGTCAGCTATTGAGTGAAGCCTCTCAGAGGACAGTTATGCTAGGATCTTGTCTGCATACCAGAATATCATTAATAGTGTCAAGGATTAGTTCTTGCCCATGGAAGAGGTCTCAATTTGGTCCTGTCATTGGGTGTGGCCATTACCTCTGGTTCTGCTCTATCTTTGTCCCTGCATATCTTACAGGCAAGAAACAATTTGGGTGGAAGTTTTTGAGTCACTATCCTTATTCCTCCACTGAGAGTCTGGCCTGCCTACAGGAAGTAGCCACTTCAGCTAGAGTCATCTCCATAGACACCAGGGATCCTCCCCTGTCCCTGGTCTCTGGCATGTCCTAGAGATGCCCTCTCGCTGCTGATTTCCATTCTCTTTCTACAGCACTCCCTACATTTAAAATCCCCACACCACTCCCTTCTTCATCTCCTCTCCCATCTATTTCCCTCCCTCTACCTCTGATATCTATTTTAATTCCACTTCTGAGAAAGATTCAACCATCTTTCCTTAGGTACTCCTTGTTATTTGGTTTCTTTGAGTTTGTGGATCTTAACATGTTTATCTTGTAACTTATGACTAATATTTGCTTGTGAGTACATACCATCAATGTATTTTGGGGTTTGGGTTACCCCACTTGGGATGATATTCTTAAATTTCATCGATTTGCCTGAAAATTCATGTCTTTGTTTTTAATAGCAGAGTAGTATTCCATTGTGTAAGTGAACTACATTTTTGTTATCCATTCATCAGTTGTAAGACATCTTGGTTGTTTCCAGTTTCTGGCTATTATGAATAAAGCTGCAATGAAATAGTCAAGCCAGTGTCCTTGCAAGATATTGGAGCCATAAGGTGTAAGACAACCATGCTATAACCCATAGACCCAAAGAAACTGGGTAATTAGGTGAGGAGGTTCCAAGGAGGTTGTGTGAAATCTCACTCAGAAGGAGAAACTAGTCTTTGGAGGTGGATGGAGAAAGAGAACTTGGTAGGAGAGGTGGTGAGGGGAGGAGGACAAGAGAGGGCTGGGAATGAGAATGTAAATAGACATGTGGCATCTCTTGTGAGTAACTGAAGTCCTAGGAGACTGGAAGATAAGGGCAGTCTATTGGGGAGACTCTAACTGAGATTCTTGTGAGAGAGGATATAGAAACTGAAGTGGTCCCCTCCTATATCCAAACAGGACTTTCAGATGGGTGAGAGGCAGACATCAATCCACACACAAAACCTTCTACTCAAAATTTATCTTGCCTAAAAAATGCTAGAGAATGTGCTGGGATAAAGATCGGGCAGAGACTGAAGTCCCAAATTGAGACCTATCCCATGTGAGAGAGACAGTCCCTGACACCATTAATAATACTCTGCTATGCTCATAGACAGGAACCTACTACCATAACTGTCTCCTGAAAGACTTCATCCAGCAGGGGATGGAGGCAGAGCCAGAGACCCACAGACAAATATCAGGCAGAGCCAGGAGTCTTGAGGAAGAGTGTGGGATAGAAGTATACAAGATGGAGGGTCCAAGGACAGCACAAAAAGACCTACAGAGTAAACTAATGTGGGGTCATGGGAGCTCGCAGAGTCTGGGCCACCAACCAGAGAGCTCCCTACACATTTGTAGCAGATGTACAACTTGGTCCTTATGTGGTTCCCCTAATCAGAGTATGGCTGTTTCAGTTTCTGTTTCCTTCCATTGCATCCCCTTTACCCTACCTAGACTGCCTGGTTGGGACTCAATAGGAGAGGATGTTCCTTGTCCTGCTTGGATTAGATGTCCCAGGGTAGGATGTTACTCAAGGGGAAAATCTGCTGCTTTGTGGAGATAGGGTGGGGGCAATGATGGCAGAGATTTGTAAAGGGTGGGTCTGGGAAGAGAGGAAGGAGGGGTGTGGTGATCAGAATATAAAGCGATTAAATAAAAGAAAGAAGAAATGACCATAAGCCAAAGATTCATTTATTTTTATTTAATCTTAGGAATACTCTGTCTGCAAGTAGTCTTCATGTGAAGGGTTTTTAGAAGCAAGAAATGACAGATCCCCTTGAAATGGATTGACATAAGACTCTGAGCTACCATGTGATTGATAAGAACTAAAACCGGGCCTTCTGGAAATACAGCAAGTGCTGTTAATTGCTGAGTCATCTCTCACGTGCTCAGACCAATATATTTGACGAACGAACCTAGATGCAAAAATATTCAAGAAAGTACTTGGGGATTAAACCTAACTTTATTTATCATGATCAGTTGAGGTGAACCCAGATAAGGTAGAATGGCTTTCCATATACAAATTGATAAATGTGATATACATATAAATAATGATAAATACAATGCAGCAATATTATTATATATAAAGTTATTTATATGAAATCAATATCATTTCTCTATTAATAATAATATATATTTTATGCATGAGATGGATATTTCCCATATATTAAAAATATTTATATATGTATGCATGTATATATGTATGTATGTATGTGTTTATTTATTTATTTTTTTTACTTAAGTCAATAGCCAAAATCATACTGAATCAGAAAGAAGAAGGAAGACCAAAAGGTGGACATTTCATTCCTTCGTAAAAGGGGGAACCAAATACCCACAAAAGGAGTGGCAGAGATTAACTATGGAGCAGAGACTGAAGGAAGGACAAGCATATAGCTATCTCCTGAGAGGCTCTGACAATACCTGACTAATACAGATGTAGAGGCTCACAACCATTCATTGATCTGAGTACATGGTCCCCAGTGAAGGAGTTAGAGAAAGGATATATGGAGCTGAAGGGTTTGCAGCCCCTTAGGCTGAACAACAATATGAACTAACTAGTACCCTCAGAGCTCCCAGGGACCCAACCACCAATCAAGGACTATACATGGTGGGACTGAATGTTCTGGCAGCATGTGTATAGTAGAGGATTGCAAATTCAATCATCAACTGGAGGAAAGGACCTCGGCCTTGTGAAGGTTTTGTGCCCCAGTGTAGGGGAATGCCAGGGCCAATAAGTGGGAGAGGTGGGGTGGCAGGCATGGGGGGGGGAGGCAACGGGGGTTTGTTCTTGTTGTTTTTGTTTGTTTGTTTGTTTGTTTGTTTGTTGGGAAAGGAGAAATTTACATGTGAATAAAGAAAATATCTAATAAAAAAAGAGAAAAAAAAAGAAAAAAATTTCTATGTAAAATTTTACTTTTATTCCAGCTAAAGGTAGAAGTCCTATTCAAAATAATCAGGCTAAAGAAAGAAACAGGCTAATGAGGGAAATTCAGAAATTCAATTGCCACCTTAACAAATGACATACCCTGTATCTGGAAAACTCTAAAAATTCCAAGAAACTACTAAAACTAAACTCATCAAATTTGCAGAATACAAAATTGACATATAAAACAAGTATTGTTATTCTATGCTAAAAGAAAATTATCTGAGATGCAAATTAAGGAAAGAATCTTAATTTCAATAGTTATAAAACCTTAAAGTAGCAAGGAATTAATTCAAACATAGCTGCAGAAATAAAACATTATACTGCAAATTATAAATCACTCAGAGAAAAAACTATAGAGGATATTAAATTCTAGAAAGATATTCTGTTTTCACAGATGATTTTACTATTCAAAGTGATTCCAGACTTAATATAATTTCTATCAGAATTTCAATCATACTCTTCAAAGTACTAGAAAAATTCTAAAATTTTTATGGAACTAAAAAGTGTTAAATAAACAGTGCTATTTGAAAAATAAGTCAGGAGACATTATACTATATGAAATATATATATATATATATATATATATATACCATAAGTGTGAAGTCCCGAAACCACCAGTGACTCTCCTATAGCTATAATAGTTAATATTCTACAGACAACCTCAAGCTGAATGAATGATACTTAATTTAGTCACAAGACTGAAGTAATAGTCATTACCTAGAAATTATAAATCACTAGGTGCACAGAACAGAAAATGGTGAATGTTGTAAATATCAGGTTGCCATATGTGACAGAGTGGTTATTTATGCTAAGGCAAGCAAAACAAAGGAACCTGATCTTCCCAAGTGTTTTATGGCGCACTCCTCCCTCCACACATTATGCATTCATTACATGCTGGAGTCTCAAAATGCCCTATATGTGTTGCCGATTATCATTTTTTCTTTGGACCTATTATTCTCTTTTACTTCTCTGTTTCACTCACTGCAATCATATTTATCCTTAAACAAGATTGTATCATGAAAGTAGATGAGTTGGGGGTTGCAAATCGCAGGTATTCATTGGAAGGAATTTACTTTTGTTCTCAGGGGCAGGCTTTTGACAGACCCCAGAATGAGTTAATATATTGGAAATATTTATGTGTGAACAGATATAATTCACACTGAAAGAAACCTCTAATGTCTAAAAGCCAAGGGATAAATACTATGATTTTGATTTGATTTGTCATGCGAAGTTTCATGTTTTAGAATCTTGTCTGAAAGATTAGCAATATGAAAATGGGTACAATATGATGACCACATGAGAGCTTGTTATGTCATTGTGGGTGCTATCTTTAAAGTATATTCAGCTATTTTTAGAGCCCCTTGCCAATTTCTGTGATTTTACATTCTTTGAATAAAAGCTAGATTGATCCTTAAATCACTCTGTGTTTTACTGTCTTACTATGTAGTCTCTTCTATATATAATTGTATTATTTAATATTGGCAAATCTTAGAAGAAGTTAATTAAATCTTGCAATGCTTCCACAGCTATGAGCTTATTATGTCTTGATTCTTTATTAAGTACTTACTTAGATGTGTTTTGTAGTATTTGAAATATGAAAAATATCTATGCTAAGAGGTCTAAAGTTTCGTGGCAATCTACATTCAAATTTCAACATCATGTTCACATAAATAAAATGTAGGTAATACTAAAATTTATACTGTAACAAAATTATCTCACAAAGGTAAAGATATCTTGACTCAAGCAATGAAACTGTAAGCACTATACTTTCACACATCAAAACCTATCTAAACAGTATGGTACTGATATTTTAGGGACAAAAAGGACATACTCACCATTGAAACAATGTAGGTATATGAAAAATAAAATTGACCACTTATGATCAGTTCAATTCTATAAAAAATTCTAAAATAACACATTAATATTGGAAATTATTGTTAATATATAATTTTGTGACTACTGGGTATGGCTCCAAAGCAGAAAAAAATGGACTGTTAGCTCATTGTATATAAAGAGAGGTAGGAGAGGGTTGTGTAGAAAACGAGTTATATAAAATATTTAATTATTTTAAAGAAACAAAGAAAACAATGTTGTCAAAATATCTTAAAGAGTTTAACTCAATAGGGCTCATTGAAATTATTTCAATCCAACATATATATATATGAAAAGCCAAATAGTCATTAATCATCAATAAAATATAAGTTAGAATTATAAGATATCCATTTACATATAAATGGATAATATCAAAAAGTACACTCACAAATTCTAAAAAAGATTTGAAAGCAATAAGAAAATGCTTGTGAATCATTGCTAAAAGTTAAAAGAACACAATCATAAATATCACTATTAACTTTATTCAGGCAACTAAATAAAGGATCATAGGACCTACTTCTCTGTATATACCTAAGTTCATGAAATCAGTTTGTTCAACCAACACCCACACTCACTTACTACTCACAGCAATATCACTGATAGACAAGATGTACGAACAATTCACATATCCATTCTTAGGTTAATGGGTGAAGCTAATGGGTTACACAGATACACGCATATGCTTTACTTTTGTAGGAAGAAGAAAACAGTTATTTTACAAAATTATTGAATAAGCTGAATAACATTATGTTCAGTGATATCAAGTAGTCACAGGAAAATCAGTGCAGTATGATCTCATTTCTATAAAAATTTATTAATTATAGTCACAAAAAGTATAAAAATGAATAGTATACGAAGATACTTAACAGCATATTCAGTAAAATATTTATCTAAATTGTATAGAAGTTTGATGCAAATTGATTTTTAAAATCACACTACATTTCAAAATTTTAGGGTAGTAGATTTTAGGGATAGAAATATACAAAACAGATAAGAATATGTATTACTCTTGCAGAGGATCCAAGTTGTATTTCAACAACTACATAGGAGAGCATGTAACCCCTTCATAAACCCCAATACTATGAAGATGTGGCACTTTTGGTCTTCCCAGGAAACTGTATTCATGTGTACATACCAACGCACAGGTATACACAGAGAAACTTTAAATATTTTAATTGAAAATAAATTTTTTTCAAAATATATTCTTATCAGGATATCCCTTCCATTATATCTTCCCATGTCCCCACTCATCCAACTCCAATCCATCTTTCTCTCCCTTTAGAAAAAAAGACAGACAAAAAAGCCAAAATGTTATAAGGTGGAGAAAAAGGTGAAGGAGATCAAGAAAAGATATGAGAAGAACATGCACATGCAGAGATCATACCCACACAGAAAACACATAAAAACACAAAATCAGAAAACATAATATACAAGCAAGAGAAAAACAAAACAAAAGAAAGATAAAGAAAACAAAAACAAAAACTGAAATGATTTTCCTTCTTCTTGAGTTTCATGTGGTTTATGGATTGTATCTTAGAGATTCCAGGATTCTGGGCTAATATCGACTTACCAGTAAGTGCATACCATATGTGTTCTTTTGGTTTTGGGTTACCTCACTCAGGATGATATTCTCTAGGTCCATCCATTTCTCCAAGAATTTCATAAATTCATTGTTTTTAATAGCTAAGTAGTACTCCATTGTGTAGATGTATCACATTTTCTGTATCCATTTCTCTGTTGAGGGACATCTGGGTTGTTTCCAGTTTCTGGCTATTATAAATAAGGCTGCAATGAACATGGTGGAGCATGTGTCCTTATTGCATGATGGAGCATCTTGTGGGTATATGCCCAGGAGTGGTATAGCTGGCTCCTCTGGTAGTACTATGTCCAATTCATTAGAAGTTTTTTTTAATCTTAAAATGTCATATCAGTGCTTTTTCTTTTTTCTTCCTTTTTTTCTCTTCTTTTCTCTTTCTTTCAGCTTTCTATTTTGGAAGCTTACCTATTTTTACAATTTCTGATTTTTATTTATTTTCTCCTTTTTTACTGAATCACCAACTGAAGAGTGTATTCGGGCTGGAACCAGGCCCTTAACAAATGTAGCAGGTGAGCAGCTTGGTCTTCATGTGCATCTCTCAACAAATGGAGTGTGTGTGTGTGGGGGGGGGTGGGTAGGTGGGGGGTAATCCCTTAAGCTATTGCCTGTCTGTGTAATCTTATCCCCTAAATGGTCTACCTTATCTAGCCTCAGTGGGAGACAATTTGTCTAGCCTTGCAGAGAGTTTACCAACTTCCTGAGATACCTGGGGATCCTCTACCATTGCAGAGGAAAGGAGGAGGAGGTGATGGGTGGGTGGACTGTTTGAGGGAGGACTAGAAAGGGAGGAAGTGATCTAGACATTATAAATAAATAAATAAATAAACAAATAAATAAACAAACAAATAAATAAAATGGGGTAAAAAGATATCTGTTAGTTTTCTAATGGGAGACAGAATTGGGGTGGATATTCCAGCCAAGGGAAATAAAAGTGTATGCTAAGAATGATCCACATTACAGCTTGAATCAGACTTTTCATTTAAAAAAAAAAACTCAGGTTTCATGGGGTAATTCTATACCCTGTAACATTTTATATATTGCACATGGAACAGTTAAATATTAATCAAACCCAGTGACAATGTTAGAGAATGTATTCCCTAGGAGCATACTATGAAGGGTTTCTTATTATTTTGCAAAGTAAAATTTGATTTAGGAAGAACTACACATGCCTCCACCTTTGTGCTCTAGCATAATGAGAAATACAAATCTGAGGAGATTGCTAGACACACAGCCCACCTAAAACAGTGAACACCAGGTTTCATGAAACTCTCAAAAATAAGTAGAGCAAGAGAGGAAAAGAATAGTCAATCTTATAATCTTTGGCTTTTGGTACATGCAGACATTAGCAAGTCTGCTTATGCATAGAGAAGAAGGGAGGATAGAAAGTTTGAAATGTTAAAGATTGTAGACTTTTATCATCACCAATTCAGTTTATATTTAGGAGATAATTGTTGATGCTTTTGTTTCTGATTATTTTTAAGCATGTATTAGATTTTTCCATGTTCAAAACTTACAGATCATTTTGCTCATATTTACTGAACAAACTACTGACATGGAGAAATCTACATTATTAGAACATATTTGAGAGAATAAGAGAGACATAATGATACTGAGTATATTTTTGATGCTTAGTGACATTCACAAAATCTGATGGCTAAAATTTGTAGAATATGGTACGTAATTTGTTTTAATGAAACATTTATTCTTTTGATGAGAAGTTCGATCTTATAGCTTGGTATCAGTGCATACTCTTTTAAAAAGGTAATTCATCATTCATTTCCTCTGGCAATTTTTCCTTTTCTGAGTAACATGGGTTAATATTTTAAAAAGCACCTGCCCTAATCTTTCTATATTAATGGGCTATCATCAACGCATGGCAAAACAAAAAATGGGGATATGCTAAGACTTGAGAAAACAAAAAATTCTACAATGTTCAAGTTTCTTTCTTTATTCACTTGTTTATGACAATCATTATAACATTATTTTCAAATAGGTTTAAAAGTAATGGATAAATTCAGAGAGTTTGAAAGGTATAGGATTATTCACAACAAATAAAAATAATGAAAGAAACTAAAACAACACCTTGGCTCACACTGTGATTTCAAGTGTGTCTGTCTATATTTGAAAAGTTGATAGTGAAATGCAGTCCAGTAGATAAGCCACTGGATTTATAACACTAACTCTGGTTTGAATAGAGTAATAACTCAATCTATAATGCTTTCAAGAACTTTTAAATCAGCAAGTTAAACCTATTTTGTTTTAAAACAAACAATTGCAAATTTACATGGTTTACCAAGGATCACACAACTTTATTTTTACTAATGTTTCTTTTATTACTTTTAAATAACCTACACTGCTCATGGATATATATGTTTCAAATGACAATGAAGCAGGATGCAAGTTCTAACATATACTAAACAGAAAACTATGACAATAATGGTGACTCTGATATATAGGAAATATTTGTTCACAACACAGAATATGCAGATAGTTACACATTTTTCTTTCAGATCAATTACTTTGAGTTTACAAGCATTTTTAATTGATTTGCTTTAACTATGATATTCAGCTTTGCATAGCTGTAATAAAATAAAGAAAATTTCAATTTGTCATGAGAGATTCCTTTTGGTGCACACAATTATTTCTACCTCTGCTAGGATTACCTGGCTTCATTGTTTCTGAACTTTGTTGAGGCAAATCACATTGTGGGACTTTATGATAGAATCAACGTACTTGTTCCGTAAGCACCAGTAATCAAAAAAAGGAGGAGGGAGGAAGAGAAAGAGAAAAGGGAGGAAGGAGAGAGGGGGGAGGGAGTAAAGGAGGGAGAGATGGAGAGGGAGAGAAGGAGAGAAGAGGGAAAGAAGGAGAGGAAAGAGAGAAGAGAAAGGGAGACAGAGAGAGGGAAAGATGGGGGGAGAGAGGGAGAGGGAGATGCTAAGCTTTTTGATGACATATTCCAAAATGGCACAGACTCAGTTATAATTTTCTGCAACTGTATATCTCCTCCCATTTTCCTCATTCTCAAAGACTCCTAATAAGATAAATAGATCAATGGTTTAATGTTGTAACCAAATCAGAGCTGTCATCTAATCACTTCAAAAAATTCACTTATGAATATTGCTGCATTCAGTACAGAGCCTTGAAGATATATATATTTTGGGTAGAAGGAAACTAAGTCAATTACTAGATAATGAGATTATTTTCAACTTAAATCTATGCCATTGCATTATCTAGTATATGCTTATATATGTTTTCAAAGGAAAATAAAAGAAAAATAATTTACAAAATAATTTAAGATGATGTCCTTTAATGAAGTAACTTGATATGTTAATTACTCATCCAAAATTATACCTCCAAGCACAGGACATAATTTGAACAACTGATTTTCAATTTATAACTTCTATGTCATATTTAATATAGTAAACTGCTTCTTTAAGGACATAAAACCATAAATATATAATTCAGCAAAGAACTTATCCACTACATATTTTTATATGAATATTGAAATTATTTACTAGATCTTCATATGTATTCAACGTAAGAGATCAGAGAAAGCTGTCACTTGACAAACAGTTTTCTAACCACATCTGATCAAATTTTTCTAGACTGATGTGGAATGGAGTAATGAATCATGTTCACTAGCATCAGTCATGTTGGATTATGTTATTATGTCCTAATATAAAATAAATGCATTCAATGAAACTGAGCATGGCACAAGGGAAAAGTGCAGCTGGGAAATTGAAATGCATTGCAATGAGAAATACAAGGCACTAGAATTATAGTCCCCTGGGAAGGGAGTTTATCTAGTTGTGCTTAAGAAAACTTTACTTTCTTCATATTATAGGGAAGTATAAATATGTAATATAGGAGAAAATTCTAAGAGTCAGAATGCTTGTTTAGACATTCAGTCTTA
>JADRCD010032565.1:0-10318 GCA_019843815.1 Montemys delectorum
TCAGGCTCTTGTCAGCAAGCACTTGTTGGCATCCACAGTAGTGTCTGTGTTTGGTGACTGTATATGGGATGAATCCCCAGGTGGGGCAGTCATTGGATGTCCTTTCCTTCAGTCTCTGATCCACACTTTGTCTCTGTATTTCCTCTCTTGAGTATTTTGTTCCCCCTTCTAAAGAAGGACTGAAATATCCACACTTTGGTCTTCCTTCTTCTTGAGCTTCATGTGGTCTGTGAATTGTATCTTGGGCATTCTGAGCTTCTGGGCTAATATCCACTTATCAGTGAGTGCATACCATGTGTGTTCTTTTGTGATTAGATTACCTCACTCAGGATGTTATTTTCTAGTTCCATTCATTTGCCTAAAAATTTTTTGAATTAATTGTTTTTCATCCCTGAGTAGTATTCTATTGTGTAAATGTAACACATTTTCTGTATCCATTCCTTTTTTGTGGGACATCTGGAGTGTTTCCAGTTTCTGTCTATTTTAAATATAGCTGCTATGAACGTGGTGGAGCATGTGTCCTTATTACATGTTGGAACATCTTCTGGTTATATGCCCAGGAGTGGAGTAGCTGGGTCCTATAGTAGTACTTTGTCCAGTTTTCTGAGGAAATACCAGATTGATTTCCAGAGTAGTTGTACCAGCTTGCAATCCTCCCAAAAATTGAAGATTGTTCCTCTTTTTCCACATCCTGACAAGCATCTACTGCCACCTGAGTTTTTGATCTTAGACATTCTGACTGGTGTGAGGTAGAATCTCAGAGTTGTTTTGATTTGCATTTCCCTGATGACTAAGGGGTTTGAACAATTCTTTAGGTGCTTTTTGGGCATTCGATATTCCTCAGTTGAATATTCTTTGTTAAGCTCTGTATCCCATGTTTCTGTAGAGTTATTTCATTCTCTGGAGTATAACTTCTTGAGTTTTTTGTATATATTGGATATTAGCCCTCTATCAGATGAAATGTTGGTAAAGATCTTTTCCCAATCTTTTGGTTGCCATTTTGTCCTATTGACAGTGTCCTTTGCCTTACAGAAGCTTTGCAATTTTATGAGGTCTCATTTGTCAATTCTTGATCTTAGAGCATAAGACATTGGTGTTCTGTTTAGGAACTTTTCCCCTGTGCCCATATGCTTGCGGCTCTTCCCCACTTTCATTTCTATTAGTTTCAAGTGTGTCTAGTTTTGTGTAGGAGAATGCCAGGGCCAATAAGTGGGAGATGGTGGGGTGGCAGGCATGGGGAGGGGGGAGGCAACAGGGGTTTGTTCTTGTTGTTTTTGTTTGTTTGTTTGCTTGTTTGTTTTTTGGAGGGGAAACTGGGAAAGGAGAAATTTACATGTAAATAAAGAAAATACCTAATAAAAAAAGTGTGTCTGGTTTTATGTCGAGTTCCTTGATCCACTTGGACTCGAGTTTTGTACAAGAATGTAAGAATGGATCAATTTGCAATATACAAAGAACTCAAGAAATTAGATTCCAGAGGACCAAATAACCCTATTAAAATTAAGTTAGAGAGTTAAACAGAGAATTCTCAACTGACGAATCTCAAATGGCTGTGAAGCACTTAAAGAACTGTCCAGCATCCTTAGTCATCATGGAAATGCAAATCAAAATAACTCTGAGATTCCTACTCAATGCTTTTTCATGCTCAAGTTCTAAAGCTTTCTATATTTCTATATTTCTCCCCAAGAGCAATATATAACCATCACAATATCATAAAAGGTCTATCACAAAAACCAATGTCACTTCTGGTACAAATTTCTATTGTTTCATTTCTGTGGCTGTGTTATAATACCCTAGCAAAAATCACTTTGGGAAAGAAGGTGTTTCTTGTGCTTACAATTCCAGGTTATGGTCTATCATTTCAAGAATGCCAAGATAGGAATTGAAATATCACATTTATACCAAGAACACAGAGAGAATAAATGCATGAAACCTTATTTACTTGATTGTTTATTTACTAGTTTTTTTCCTTGCTTTTATACCCTTCAGGATGGTACAGTTTATCAAACAGTGCTGTGCACATTCAGGTCACATCTTCTCATCACAATTAACTCATTAAGACAATCTTCCACAGATATGCCTACAGTCCTATCCATTATAAACAATTCAACGTTGACTCTGTCTTCCCAGGTGATTCTAGTTTTGTCAAATAGACAATTAAAGTTATTATAATTGATACATGTAATTCTATTTCTAGCCACAAGTCAGTGGCTCATCTGGAAGAGTCCATGTCTAGATCTCAGTGGAATTAAAGTTTTCACCATGATCATCCCATTTTGAGCTCAAGAAATATGTGTTCTGATTACTGGGGAATTACTTGTTTCATAGTATATGTTTAATGTCCCTAATGGTTAGCAGAAACTTGAGAAGCCCCTTTAGAACAGTATTAAAAACTTACTGCATATTTCTTCCTATTTTCTGTTTTCCAAAACAAGTGATCTAGCCATGTCATAAATCAATGGGCAACTTCTTCTTTGGAAATGGGGACATAAAAAGGAATTAGTATTAGAGGAACAATATTATGATTAATAAGCATTCAAACCCAATAAATGTGGATCAATTATACCATGAAATATTTTTATATTTCTTTAAATACTAGTATTAATTACATTATGACTTAGGTATGTAGTATCAAATATTCATTCAGTCATAAAGAGGGTGAGTGTTATATTGAGTTAAGTTAAATTGTTACATTGCATGATTCATATTAAGTATTACTCATAAAGCCCTCAAAACATGCCACATGCAGGATTGCCTTAAGGAAACCTTTACAAAAAATTAGTCAAAGTCATTTATATTTATATCATAGCATAGCCATTCCTACTTTAAAAGACAAATAAAAATCACAACCACAATTACAGTGGGAAATTAAAAAATGAGAAACTACTCTTGGAAATCTGAAATGATTTTTATTGGATATTTTATTTATTTACATTTCAAATGTTATCCCCTTCCCAGATTTCCCCTCCAGAAACCCCCCTATCCCATCCCCCTTTCCCTGCTTCTATGAGGGTGCTTCCCTACCCACCAATCTACTCCTGCCTTCCTGCCCTGGCATTTCCCTACACTGGGCCATCTAGCAACTTCCTGAGAGTTCAATGAAATGGCCAATTACAGTCTTTGATGGAAGAGGAAGTATTTAATTGTACCTTTGAATTGTCTAGTGTTTTGTTGAAATGTAGCAAATAGTTTCTTTTCTATATAGGTAACAAATATAACTATTTTAAGAAGTTATGTTTAGTTCTTTAGAGTATGTCTTAACTTGGTCAGAAATGTTCTCTGTAATCTAAAATTGGCTGCTCTGTTGTTGCATAATGCTATCTAGCTAATTAGAAAAAAGAACAAGTGTTGCTCATCAGTAATAATAAGCACTAAGTACCATGCTCTGGGATCTTATCCAATAACTCTCAGTATATAACAATTTTCATCTATTTAAATTGTTAAAATAGAGAGCATAATTTTATTTTATTTTTTGTCGTTCATTAAATTAATACAAAGCCAATTGGTTTAGAAAGTGTCCCCATTTTAACTTTACCTTTGTTATATCATTTTAAATTTTGACAACACTTAATCAATGTAAAATTAAATATTATCTAATAAAATATATTCTCATGAAGTAGTAGAATAGTTTGAAGTAAAGCTTATTTACCTGCTATACATTTTCTTTTTAATATGTAAATTAAGACAACATAGCTTATCAATACTTTCATTTTGGGTATGTTCACTAATTTGTCTCATTCAAAAGTTTGTAACAATACTTTTCATTACTTGTCCCTAGCATTGCCAGTTGCTCTCTTAAATGTTCTGCCTCACTGTTCAGGGAATAGAAGCAAAACCCAGGAATATTCCTGGCATTTACTTAATATATAAATGTACATATACATAATATAAATATATATATATTTATAAACATATATGTTTATATACAGCACACATGTATCATATATTTATTATAAACATATGTATACTTATATATTTACTTATTAATTTTGTTACATTATATAAATTTTCATTTTTTCTTTTTTTTGAAAATAGTTTTTTCATACACTATATCATGATTTTAGTTTTCCCTCCATCGACTTCTAGTACGTTTCCTATTCTCCTCATCTCTAGATCCACTCACTGTCTCTTATTACAATAGAACAGGTTTTTAAGTGATAACCAAACATGGCAAAACAAAATATAATAATGTAAAGTAAAAACTTTTATATTGAAGTTGAACTTGCCAACCCAATGGAGGAAAAGAGACCTAAGAAAATGCCCAAGATGAGTCCCACTCATTCAGTCACTGTCCCCATAAAAATAGTAAGCTAATAGCTACTACCACATATATTCAGAGGACTTGGTGCACACCTGTGTAGGCCCTGTACATGTTGCTTCCATCTCTATGAGCATATTTGTTCCTTCCTTAGTTAATTCAGAGGGCCTTGTTATCTCGGTTCTATCTGAAGCCAGAAGAAGCCTCTATTATGATAAGTGGATAAGACACTGATCTATGAACATAACAGAATATCATTAGGAATCATATTATTTTATAGACAATAAGTACTTGGTTTTACCCTAGTTTCCTAGCATTTCTGTCTTCCCCAGAGATGCTGGTGATGAATTCTTTCTCATGGAGTGGGCCTTAAGTCAAGTCAGACATGTATTGGCTACATGCACAAGTTGTGTGCCACTATTGCCCTATCATATTTTGTATCTTGGACAGATCATTAGTCCAAGCTTTTGTGGATGGTTTGGTGTCCAGGTTTATTTCTTGGTAGCCTAAAGAGTACCTTCCTGCCCCAAAGAGAATAAAACATAGGGGTAGGGGCTCCATGTGAGCACCAACTCAATTCTCCATGTTCAGTGAGTTTTATATTTGTTGTCCTTGGAAACCAGGTTCTCTTGTCAGTTTAGGGAAAGATACCTTTTGTTTTAGCATCAGCCTGTGTTATTGGGGGATTTCCATGGGATTGGCTTGTCCAACAGTTAAAATCAATGCAACTCAGGACTGCTGCTGCAGGCCGGTCAGTCTGGGCCTCCCTTAACCTGCGGGGGAACAGGGTCCTAGTAAGGTCGACAAGGCATAGGTGAAGAAATAATGACAGAGATGACATATGGAAGTGCAAGATCTGAATGTATTTCTCAAATATGGCATCAAACTTTTATAGTCATTACAAAAGAGAAATAAAAAATCTAGCAGCTCAGCTGTTGAGGTACTTCTGAGGCCAACTGAAACAAACTGGGTCTAAAGCAACCACCTCTTCTAGACAGGTGCTGCACCCCATCCCCTGAGCCAAAGAGCTTTGTACCCAGAGGCAAGGGGCGGCTGAGGCTCAAAGCTTGAATGCTCTGTCTTGACTGCCTGAATCTTGAATCTGAATGTATAAGTCCTTTTGCACAAAGTGAAAACCAGGCTTATATAGTATACAGAAAACAGAGTGAATGACAAAAGTCACATAGGTAGAAGAGGGCCACATCAAGGTCAGTAAGATCAGGCATCCAGGTGCAAAGTGGAAGAGCAGTAGTGCCCTTCCCCCTGGGGCTATCTTGGCAGTCCCAAGCTAATTCTCTGGGTCTGTTGGAGGCAAGCACCAGGAAGTCCCAATCTAGCAGTTCCTGAGAATGCCCTGAAGTGAGGGAAGCCCTTCAATTACTCTCTGGTATGTAAAACAATTCTGTCTTCTGTGGGACTGCTCTGAGAATTCTAACTATGTTTACAGTTAGCAATAGTGCCTGACCTCTATTCCTAACTCTGAGGACACCCTGCCTGATAAGACAGTTTCCTTGTGAGAAATTCCAAGCTAATGACAGCTTGGTAATAAATTAGGATATATTGGAACACTGTGTTGGCCAGGGAACAATGTTTATTCTTAGTTTTAATTATTTACGAATCGTTTCTTGGGGCACCTTTATGCCTGAATAAGAAGGCATGTTGACTATTGGAAAGACTAATCTGGAACACGTCTAAGTTAGGAGATGCCAGCAACTGACTGAATACCCAGGAGGCAAACTCCCTTTTGAAGCCTTACTCCTCTGGTCTGTGATTAGGCCTTCAAGCCCGACACTGCAGACTTTACTGAAGTAGAGGAGTGGGCATGGCAGACTGCCACTGGTAGCCTTATCTGGTAACAAGAGATGGAAAGTTAAGAATCGATATCCTCAATTATTAGGAATCCTCATTAAGATAACCTTCATGCAATAGGTTTATTCATTCACCTACCTATAGACATTTTTATACATTTAAAATTATAAAAACAAACCAATATTCATTAATTTTTTTCTCTACTACCTTTGAATATTTTTTTAACATAGAAAGTTTTATTTATTTTTCATCTTTAATGATAGTTTTTCTATGTGTGATAATCTAGTTGTGTTCCTTCAGAACTTGGAATGCATCTTCTCATACACTTCTGGCTTAACAATTTTCTGTTGGATAATCATGTGTTTTTTTCTGATGGACCTGTTTTCATAAGTGACTTATTCTTCTCTCTTGCAACTTTTAATACCCACTTTTAATTCTGTGTACTTGATGTTTAAACATAATATATCACAAGGAGTTTCTTTTCAGGCCCAATTGATTTATTGTTCTGTAGATATCTTATATGAAGATACACAAGCCTTTTTCCAGGATTGGGAATTTTTCTTCAATGGTTTTATTGAAAATATTCTCTGTGCCTTTATGATTGTTTTTTTTCCTTTGTCTATGCAGAGTTTAAAGGTGAAGGATTTTCTTTGTATCTCTGAGATATCCCATGATCTATTCATATGCTTTTTAAAGTGTATTTTAAACCTTTACTGCATGATCCAATTCCTCTATTATTCCAGTTTTGATTATTTGTTTTTACACAATTCATTCTATCAGTAAAGTTTTCCACTCAGGTTTTCACTTGGCTTCTTGATTGTTTCATTCACAGCAAGATTTCAATTTGGTTTTTCTTCCCTCATTATTATTATTATTATTATTATTATTATTATTATTATTATTATTTCTTTTTTTTAACACTCCAGATTTTATTACCTTCCCGGTTCACCCTCTGACTGTTCCACATCCCATACTTCCTCCCTGCTTCCCTGTCTCCATGAGGATGCCCCCCCACCCCGGATGCCAACAGACCTCTAAACTCCCTTAAGTACATCTCACTGAACCCAGACCTGGCAGTCCTGTGCTGTATATGTGTTGGGGTCCTCATATCAGCTGCTGTATACTGCCTGATTGGTGGTCCAGTGTCTGAGAGATCTCAGGGGTCCAGGTTAGTTGAGACTGCTGGTCCTTCTACAGGTTGCCCTCCTACTCAGCGTCTTATAAAATCAAGGATATATGTGATATGAAACCATTCACTAATTTTAAAATCAGATCTAAGACAGTACTGGGCCCTCAGCGAATATTTATCAGACACGGAAAATAATTGTTGAATAGGAAATAATTAAAGGTTTTGGGACCCATAATACAGAAATTCTAACATTAAATATTCAGTGTTTTCCATTATATTGGAAAAATTGAAACAAAACCATTTGAAATCCATGTCTTTCCTTTTAATTTTCTTGTGGGCATTCTACTCTTTTATATATTTTTATTTTAATTAATTAATTAATCAATTAATTAAACTTTTACCTAAGCAGTATAATTGTTCCATAAATCATCTGATAGTCAGATAGTATTTCCTTTATCCTTATTATTTTCTGACTTTGGAAAAAATGTTTCCCCTTCTTCTCTTAGATAATGTTTTTTTAGGTCCTAGATGGAGAAGGGACTGAAAGATCTGAGGGGGTTTGCAGTAACTGTGTCAAAAGGCCAGACCCCCGGACTGGACCACCAACGAAAGTGTACACATGGAAGGACCCATGGCGCTGGCTGCATATGTGGCAGAGGACGGCCCCTTGTTGGACATCAGTGGGAGGAACAGCCCTTGGGCCTTGGGGGAACACCCTCATAGAGACAGGGAGAGGGGGATGAAATTGGGGGTTTCCAGAGGGGAGACCTGGAAAGGGTATAACATTTGAAATGTAAATAAAGAAAATATGCAATAAAAGAAAAAAACTCAAAAAGAAAATGAAAAAAGTTTCAAATTAAATATTCCTCTTCTTGAGGAATCAAGTATCAATGAGTCCCTGTTGTCTGATTTAAAATAGTCTCATTTTTGGTGCACCATAAATAATAACGCAGTCAATGTGAAAATATTTTCATGACTTAAATTATATACTTATTGTTAACAATGGCTTAAAAAAACAGTTTTCTCCTACATGAGAGACAGATCTGTGCAATTTTGAACTCTATCTTCTTCTATTATAATGTCAATACACTTCTGCAGTTTATTACCTATTTCATTTAAACAATAAGCAAAGGTGGCTGGAGAGTAAAGACAGTCAGTTGAACATTTTTATTTGTGGAATTGATGGTATATAAAATGGAGGAGCCACCAAACTCTAAATATTTGCTCTGTTATCTTGAACAAATTTAAGATATCTTGTGAATATGACATTGCTATTGTATTCATGAATTCACTGCAGCTATCTTTTTCTACAGAAGGGAAGTATAAGATTGAGCCACTTCTCATTTCAGCACATCTTTCCCTAAGAGACTATCTGCAGTTAATGGTTTTTGGATGAGGGTTGTCACTTTCATCAGTGATGTAACCACTACTAAACTGTCCTTACTAACTCAAATAATCTCCTAGCTATGCTTGTGTAAAAGACATAATTAAATTCAATAAACCAAACACAAAAAGACATAAAAAAAAAATGGAGGTTGTTGAGAAGAGTTCCAGTAGGTGAGGGGAAGGGATAAGGTAGGGTATAACAATGACTAGAGTTTATTATATAAATATGTGAATCTGTCTGCTAATGAATATGCTTATAACAAGCAAATTTATCATAATTTACATGCACAAAATATGGCACCTAGTCCAGGTTGCTTTAGAAAAAGAATATTATATATCCTTTTATTACATACCTGTGGAAAATTGAACTTTGTAGCCAGAGTAATCATATACTTTAAAAATCTTTTAAAACTATGCATTCAATCTCTTTTCCTATTTTATACTCAGCTTGTTTAAATTTAGCTTGACTTTAAGAAAACAAAGTAATCAATCTTACTATACCTTGGGCTCTCTGTGCAATCAACATTTACAAGCTAAGTTGAACACATGGCTTTAATCTTAAACTGTGTTCCATATTTTTCCTTGTGACCTTTCATGACCCTGGCTCAGAATAATGTTTGTGTATTGTGATAATTAAGTCTCATCTCATTTATTGAAAGCAGCATTGAAAACAGCAGATCTTCACAATACATTTTAAAAGCAGTGTTAGAGTACAGATTGATAACATCTATTTGTGGATCTGTATGCTGTTCTGAGTCAGTAGGACTCAGAAAAGCATCTTCTTCCCTCATAAAATTCTGCTAAAAGATTCTTTAAAACAAAACATTCCTAATTCTTTTCCAAGGGTGATGTTTGATGTCCTGCTATTAATCAATACTGAGAATGACCTCTGAGGAAGAACACTTCAAAACAAGCTTGGGACCATTCTTGATTTGAAGGACCTTAGAAATTTCTATAATGAGACATCACCCCATTTAAACTATTCTATGAATCATTCACATAGTTTGCTATTGGATAAGAGTTATTATTAGCATGAGTGTAATTTAATAATAATTTAGGCTGACATAAAATGCAACACCTGAAAGAGGAACTATAGGTGAGAGTATTAGCATGTCAGTACCCTTTGTAACCTAGCCCTAACCTTTAGTCAGTGTCTTAATTATAAAATAAGACAAAAGAGTAATAAGACAGAAAAATTTCAGTCACATATGTGATATATAGGAAAGAAAAGATAAAAGAGCTTGAAATAGAAAAGAATTGGCATCTATGGAACAAGTGTATTAAAAAGAGATGTTCAGCTTTATCAGTTTGTAGGTAGAAAAAGAAGTAAGTAGGGATATATTATATCAATTCCCAGAGAATGATTTAATATAACCTTGAAAATCACCCTTGAATAAAAGACAGTATAGGTGGATAATCCTAGTGGGATTTCCTACGTCTTAGATTACTTATTTAATTCATGTGCTAGTAGATATGGTCAGCTTTGAAATCTCTTTAGTTCCACTTTGAAAGATTTAGTTCAATGATCATTTATTTAAATTTATTAAATTTATCTAGTTAAATGATTTTTGTTTAGCACAGAACAAAAATGAATTAGCATAGTGAAGGAACAAAAGAGAAAGGAGACTTAATTTTTTTTGTTTTTTGTTTGTTTGTTTGTTTTTGATTTTTGAGACAGGGTTTCTCCAGACAGCCCTGGCTGTCCTGGAACTCACTCTGTAGACCAGGCTGGACTC
>JADRCD010032569.1:0-31069 GCA_019843815.1 Montemys delectorum
TCCTACCCCTACATCCACCAAGTGAGGACAGAGTGCATGCTTGAAAGTCTTACTTCTTTATTTCATATTTTATGCATAATTTAACCCTCTGGCCTTTTTATACCATCCTACAGAGAATGTTAATGTAATAAAATGTTCAAGATGCTAGCCATGCAGGCCTGTGTCATCAGATATGTTGCATCTTATTTCATCATAGCCTTTGGTGGTGACAGATGATGGTGCTATGACAGCCACTCCAATGAAGCAGTCACTGTGAGGACCAAGCTGTTGTCAGGTAAAGAGGGCTGAGGATGCTTCCAAAGTGTTTGTTCCATCTCACCAAACTCCCAACTTGAAAGGCGAAACACTGAAAGGTAGGCCACACCTTGCCTGAGGGTATCACACACAGGGCTGCAATTTTTCCTATTTTGACATCCTCCCTACTTACAACCTGCCTTATTGTTTATTACTACAGTAGGTAAAGTACTCTGTACTGTCTTAGTGGCTCTCTGGTTTTCTCTTGGGCATGAGCCAAGAGCAAGAGAGCATATGTAAATAACAGTAACAGGTCTTCTGGAAAGGGCATGCTTCTAGCTGTATGGATCTAGAAGTTGCCTGCCAGAGGCCACATAAAATTTATGTAAAAGCAAGTAGACTAATTCCTGAGGGGGATGGAACAACCACTTTTTCCAGTTCTAGCTTAAGTAATTCTGGGAAAGAAAAGAGCATGTCTCATGTCAAAAAGATGGTAGAATCTCAAATCTTTCATGTATGGTTAATCATCCACCATACTGCAGGTTAAGTAGGTGGCAAGGGCTCCCACCTTCTAGAAGGGTACTGAGTCCCAACCATTGCCTGGATCCACCCTCAGATTTGTCTTGACCAGTCCATGAAGCCCAAGCCAGAATGTTTTCAAGCTTCCAGATGATCCTACTGTGTAACCTGGGTTACACCTGCTTTCTGAGACCCTTTCAGGATAAAGTACTGGTCAAAAATGCACTTATGCATCTCTGTTTATCCAAGAAGCATGAAGTTCATGCAGCCACTGCAGGCAGCCCAACACCTCTCTCCTACTACAGCCAACCCTCCTTCCCCAATCATTCCCACTGACCCTACTAATAACATAGAGCACTGACAACAGTCTGATTGCCTCTAAACTCTGAAGACTACAGGCCATCACCCTAGAGACCAGGTCTCTCTAGCAGAATTACAAGGCTTAAATGCCCTGCCTTCGGGCAGCATTTACTGAGGTTCTAATGATGTCCCAACTCTAGGTTGTGTAAGCCCAAACCCCTAGAATGTGAAAACATGACTTTATTTGGGAAAAGGATCTTAGTAGGTGAAATGAGGTAAGGGTCTTGAACTAGAGATCCTCCTTAATCTAACCAAATAGAACCCACATGTACAACTTGGTTTCCTTATAAGACAGAAGAGAGGAAGAGACCACCAGGCCCTAGAACCAGAGACTGGGCCTACAAGTGATGGGTCTACAAGCCAAACAACACCAAGGATTTCCAGAAACCACTGAAAGTTAACAGAATGCCTAGAGTTGATTCTCAGAGCCTCTAGAAAAAAAAAACTTAACATTTGGCTTCCAGACAGGAAAGAGTGATTTTGTTGTTCTTGTTATTCTTGCTCTTTCAAGTCTAGGAGAATTTTTAAAGCAGCTATAGGAAAATCTTATGAGTCCACCATAAAACTGGACTCAAGCTAAACCAATAGTATTCCTAAAGGAAAATTATAGGTTAGGTATTTAAATGAAAACACATAAGCAAACAACTTGTTTGTTCCTTTAACATTTCCCCCAAAGATCTGTCTGATGGACACCTGGGAATTAGGAAATGGAAAACTTGCTCCCCATCCCGTGAAAATTCTGAGGAAGCCCCCAGCTCATGATTACTTTTAAAATTCTTTTTAAAAAACCTGAATTCTACTTAGCCTTCTCACTCTTAATGGGAAAGAAGCCATGTGAATAAAAGCCCAGGGATGGATTCACAAATCCCAGTCAGAACCATGAAAGCCTACAGGAGGGCAGGAAGGATTTCAGACCTAAGGAATGAGCAAGGCATAATTATTGCTTTCTCAACTACAACTTCCTTTCCTTTACTAGAACTGCAAGTCTAATACCAATGACTGTAAGGTCCCACAAAATATCTAGAACCTTGCAAAACAAATGAAGTGTCTCCTTTTTCTGTAATTGGTCAGTCACTGCTAAATGGTTCCCTAGGACATTTTGGCTGGTGAAGAACATGTGATCACAAACTCCAGGAATGTGATGAACTATGGCCACCATATTCACAGAAGGCAACAATGTGCTTGGCAAAAACAAGAGCACACTGGGGCTAGAAAAAGAAAAGCATGTATGTGAAATACCTCTCTGTTGACAAAGCAGTCATAATTCCAAAGACAAAAAAATAGGAGTAAAGAATGGGTAAGTAGGAGTATATAACAGCTTCTAGGCCCCAAAACAGTAACACAATCAAAGTGGAACAAGGTGTGTACTTTTTGTGATAGTCAAAACTAATCTGACTCATCATCAAAGAGCTCTCCAAAGCCCAAGAACAAATGGCAATGAGCCAACAGAAAAATGGGTAGAGATTATGAAAATCCAAGTTAGACAGAGGAATTAAAAAGGGCCCATCTGCCCCAGAAAAAGACACTTAAGCAAACTCTTTAGTAAAGAACAGTATATCTAGGAGATGGCAGAAATCCAAAGGTCTGTCCACCTCCTCCACGGCAAAGATCCAATGTCACATCTAAGCATCTGTCCTAAAGGTACACACAGATCAGTGCACAAGTACTTTCATTGCACCATTACTTATAGTAACAAAAGGACAGAATACTTTCTACATATCTACCAGAGGTAACACATGTTGTAGACCCAAGTGCCACATGCCCTGGGAGGAGAGCCTGCAGCTCACCGGCAAGAGAGGCACCAGCTGGAGAGAAGAAAAACTTCACCCAGCCCTGCTTGGAGAAGGGATTTTCCCTGAGAGCCCCTGGCCTTCATTCTAACTCCCTAGGAAAATGGGAGAAGAGGGAAGAAGCCACCAGAGGCAAAGTGGATCAGGCACACAGGAAAAAAAAAAAAGGGGGGGGGGGAACAGCCCTGAATGGGACTGTCTAATGGGGGACCAAAGGGTTAAAACAAGAGTTCTGCTAGGTCCTGGGGCCTGCTCTTTGACATCAAGCCCTTAATTGTGGACTACGCAGGTAAAACAAGAAAGCACAAGTTGCACAGATTGGGACATAGTATTACAAGTGGCCTTGTATCTGCTGCTCCTACTCTATGCACTCCATGACATGTATCTGTAGAGTGTCCATATCAGGAGCCTGATACTGGCACTTGGGACAACAGAAGTCAGGAGGTTCTTCAGGAGGGCTCCTCCGCTGGTTGGACAAGGCCAAATGAAAGGAGTGGTGAGCTGAAAAAAAAAAGAACATAGAAGTGTAATGAACTATATAAGTACTTCATTCACAGTCTAGGTATGCCTCAAATGGAAAGGGAGGCTAACAAGGTGCTGAGACTTACTGATACCACCATATTTGACTACATAGCTGGGAGCCACCTCCACATTTTTCCTTTGACCTCAGAGTAGTGTGGGCTACTGACGGGAGAGGTCAACAAAAACTCCTCAAAGCAGAGCAGCAGAGAAGCCACCACATGCTTCCCCTCAGCACAACACTCTACCCTCCCTAACCATCTCCTCCCACCATCTACCACTTGTTCACTCACCTGGAGCAGGGAGTAAAGGAGTCTGGGAAGTCTCTACATGCCGCTTCCTCATATCCTCAATCCTTTTGAAAACAGAAAGCATTCAATCAATGCTTGTAGGGGTTTTTTATGAATAAATACATTCATTTAGATATAATTCATGTACTATACAATTTACCAATTTAAACTGTATTATTAGAGTGTTTTACTCTATTCAACATGTCCAATCATTAGTATAATTTTAGAATATTTTCATCATCTCCCAAAGGAAACTTTGTACTTATTAGGAATTACTCCGTGGGTTCTCCTATATTAGTTTCCTCAGAACCTTGTTACAAACTACCACACACCTAGTAACTTAAAAGAATAGAAATGTGCATGATACAGGTGACTAGGTGCCCTAAATAAATATGTCAGAGGACTGGGTAGAATTACCATGCCCTCACCCTAGCTGGTGGTGGTTTACAGAGTACTTGGCATTTCTTGGCTTGTAGCTGAATCTCAAGAGTCTCCCTTGGCCTTCTTGTGGTTGCCTTCTGTTATCTTAATTTGGTGCTTCTGTAAGTACCACAGTCAATTAATCAACCTAATGTGATCTTATGTTAACTAGCTACATATACAAAGATACTAAACCAAATAGTCATATTTTGAGGTTTTAGATAGATATATTTGCACTGGTTAGGTTTTTATTGTTGTTGTCGTTTGTCAATTTGACAAAAGCTAGAGTCATCTGATCAAAAGGAACCTCAATTGAGTAAATATCCCCATTAGACTGGTCTATAGGCAAGCCTTTGGGGCATATTCTTCATTGATGTGAGAGGACCTACTTCCCTAGAGACAGTGCCACCCCTTGAGCAATCACTGAGGTTGTAAAAGAAAGCAAGCCATGGAGAACAAGCCAAAAAGTAGTTCTTCCATGGTTTTTACTTCAGCTCCTATCTCAAGTTCCTGTCCTGACTTCCCTCCATGATTAACTACAACTATAAGCTGAAATAAACCTTTTTACTCCCCAAGTTGCTTTTGGTCATGGTGTCTATCAGAGCAATAGCAACCAAGCTAAGACAGACAATGGCACCAGATTCTTGCAGAATTGCTGAGACAGATCCAACCTGACCATATTGTTTTGTGGAAGACCGTAGAAGGACTTTGGAACTTTGGGCTAGAAGTGCTATCAAGTGGTTAGAGCTTAATGGGCTGTTCTGTAGGAGCCAAGGTAGATAAGAATGCTGACATCAATGCAAATAAAGTTTCAGAGGGGAAGCAAAGATTCTATCAGGGTCATTTGTGTGATATTTTGAATTAAGAATCTGTAGTTCTAGTCAGCTGGGGCTGAAGAATCAGATGTGATGAACAAGAGATCATCAGAACTGAAGTAAAACCTTTGCTTTACGAGGGAGGACAATTGATGCTGGTTAACTGAAGCTGAGAAATTAGCTGTGATTAAGAGAACAGTATCACTGGGGTGAAATCTTTTAGACTCTAGAAAGTATCTCCTCAGGGTCAGCACACAGAAGAGGGGGGCCAAGTAATATGAAGGGATCATGGAAAGCAGCTAAAGGGCTTGGCACTATTTCAGAGGACAGGAGAAGGTGCATCCTCAATTGCGGTGGAAACCCTAGCATATTGGATGCCAGTACCATGGGACAACCACCAAAGAGAGCAGCAACTGTGAAGCAGAACCAGGCTGAGTTTATAAGACTGAGCTATGTGTCCTGTGAATAGCAGAGCCAGAGAAGTATAGCTGCCCAAGACCTTCGGAGCCCAGAGGATCATGAGTGATACCAGACAACAAGCACTGCATTTTTTTCACATTGTTGGATTTTGGTTTTGATTTGATTTGATTTGATGACTATGTCCTGTCCTGATTATGTCCTGTGCCCAGTCATAGTTCCTGTCCTGACTTTCTTCCATGATTAACTACAACTGTAAGCTGAAATAAACCCTGGGTTTATTTCATAAAGGTTTATATCCATATATTATGACTCTTGAAGTAAGAAAAGATATAACATTATTCTATAGAGCCCAGCTGAGACTCTAGACTTTTAAAGAAACATTTTTTTAAAGAGTGATGGAGCCAGTTGTGGTGGTGCTGAAGGAGGCAGAGACAGGAGGATCACGAGTTCAAGGCAGCCTGGGCTACACATTTAGGGGGCTGGAGAGATGGCTTAGAGGTTAAGAGCACTGACTGCTCTTCCAAAGGTCCTGAGTTCAATTTCCAGCAACGACATGGTGGCTCACAACCATCTGTAATGGGATCTGACGCCCTCTTCTGGAGTATGTAAAGACAGTTACAGTGTACTTACATATAATAAATAAATTTTAAAAAAGAGGGATGGAATGTTTTAAAGACTGTGACACTTTTAAATTTGTATTTTATATTGTGATATTGACATGAATTAGAGGACAAATAAGAAAGTAAAGATTATGGTTTAACAGTAGTGTGTTTATATGTCAAGCTGACAAGGGTTAATTGTGTTGGTTGGCTTGTCAACTTCACACAAATTGGAAAGAGAATCTAAAATTAAGGAACTATCTCCAACAGACTGGCTTGTAGGCAAGTCTGTAAGGCATTTTTTTGATTAACAACTGCTGTGGGATAGCCCAACCTATGGTAGGTGGTGCCACCCCTGGGCAGGTGGGCCTGGGTTGTATAAGCAAGCAAGCTGGGTAAGCCAGAAAGCACCATTCCCCTTTTGACTATGCCTCACTTTCTGCCTGCCCTGACTTCCCTGTCATGGATTATAAACTATAAGCTGAAATAAGCCCTTTCCTTCCCCAGTTGCTATAAGTGATGGTCTTTATCATAGCAACAGAAACCAAACTGAGACACTATGAAAGCTATGAAACCTCCAGTCTTAGATACATCTCAATACATGCATTTCTGTTAAGTTTCTAGCTGGACCAACAGAAAAGGTCATTGTTGAAGCACAGAACACAAGGGAGCAGTAGGAGGCACAGAGAACTTAACACCAATGCTGAGAGCCATCAATCTCCTGCAGTTACTAATGGTTGCTGCCTAGTATACACCTTCTCTGTCTATGGTTGTGCTCCTGGCTGCACTCTTAGAGGCCCACCTGGCTGACTCATGGCAGCCAACTTTCAGCTTGTTGAACTCGCGCTGCAGCTGCTCCAGCTGCTCCTGCAAAACCTCCTTCCTCTCCACCAGCTTCTCCCGGGCATGCCTCTCAGCTTGAAAGTCAGCCTTGTAGATATCCGCCTGGCAAATAGAACAAAGGTGTTTATCCACCACCCATTAGCTTCCCATCAAGCATTCTATGCCATGCCCAGAGGAACAGAGCCCTGTCCTAGGACCCCATGATAGCACATCAGAAACAGATATGAAAGTCTATGATCCCAAGAGTACCAAGAAGTCAAGGAACAATGCAAAGGGCTCAAGAAGAGAGAGGCCACTACAAAATGATGTAAAAAGGTATACCAAACCCCACTGCCTGGATGAGCAGGTCATTCATGTGGTAGGCAAGCTGGAACAGAGCCCTCACCTGGGCCTTCAAGACTGGCACAGTCTCCATCACAATCTTGTGCTGCTCAGCCTCCTCTTTCAGCTTATCAATCAATTCCTGTTTGGCTACCAGGGCCTCCTCAGCTTGCTGGAGCTGTTGCCTCAGATCTTCCAGCTGCATTCCCTAGAGAAGGGCAAAGGGTGCTGGCAGAGTCTCTTGGCCCACAATGGGGCCAAGCTACCTCCCTGGCTGGAACTAAGTTTTGAGACTAAGTAGAAAAAGCTGGAACAAGGCCAGTCCTTTGGATTTTGGGGCCAATGACAATGTGTACAGGGAGAATACTGCATCCTGTGGTGGCCCTACAGTACAGAAGAAATGCTGAAGTCCTTAGGATGCACAAAGATCTTAGGACTGATAGGAACTCTGAGGATATATAGGGTACTGCTTCATATTCTGCATCATTCCCTTCAGAGAATTCCTAGCTAGCCAGTCATCCTCTTGAGTCTTCAAGGACAAGAGCCACCCTCCCTCCTGAGGCTTCCCACTCCACAGCAAGTAAGTAGTATGCACTAACTCTCCACAGACAGCAGGCCCACCATACACCAGACAAGGCTGCAACTCATGTGTCCTTTCACTCAGTCACTTGGTCAAACCCACCTTATACACATGCACACATACTCTCAACCAAGAATTCCTTCCAAAAGATTAAACAGCCATTTTTTTTTTAAAGATTTTCTTAATTTACGTGTGTGTGTCCATGTGTGTGTGGGTAACCACAGAAGTCAGAGATGCTATCATATCTGCCAAAGCTGGAGTTTCAGGTGGCTGTTAGCCACCCAATGTGAATACTGAGAACAGAACTTAGGTCCTCTGGGGGAAAAAAAAAAGCAAGTGGTAATAATCACTGAATAATCTTTCCTATCCCTTAAGCAGCATTTTTTTTTATTAGATGTTTTCTTTATTTACATTTCAAATGATATCTCCTTTCCCAGTTTCCCCTCTGGAATAAAAAATACTCTGTTCTCCCCTGCTCACCACCCCACCCTCTCCTGCTTCCTGGCCCTGGCATTCCCCTACACTGGGGCATGGAACCTTCACAGGACCAAGGGCCTCTCCTCCCATTGATGACCTACTTGGCAGTCCTCTGCTAAAGCAGCATTTTTATAACCAATTCTTACTCATGTGATCTGGTATCATGCTTAATCCTTAAAAAAATGCTTGACAATGTTCTTCTATGTGTGTGTGTGTGTGTGTGTGTGTGTGTGTGTGTGTAAGAAATAATTCTCAAAGTTGCAGAGTTTAAACAAAATTTTATATTTTATGTATATATTTTATTATAGCTATATTTTATTATAGCTATATGTTCTTCAATGTGACCACTATGTATAATTTGTGTTAGCTTCCAAGTTCTTTTTTCAATTGATTTCCATTATTATTTAAATTTTAGACAAATAAGAAAACAGTTTTTATTTTTAAATTAATGAGTTAACTTATTTCATGAGGGATTTTTATATGCATAGAGGTCTTCATTTTTGATTGTTTGAGCCCTACCTTAATGTATTTGCTAGAGACAATAGTATTCAAGTATTTTTAATCTACTTGTACAACACTATAGTCTTTCAAAAGTTGTTTATACACTTTCTAAATTAAGGCCATATTTAGGTGCTAGAGAAGCTCACCTTTTACACAGAAGGAAAAAAATTCATAGTCATAACTTCTGGTGATGTTTACATGGAAATGTAGTAATCATTATGGCATGGAAACATCCAGTTCTTAGCCTAAAATTTTAAATGTACGTTTAGGGAGGGGTCAAGTTTTAATGACTATTTTACCCCAAATAACTGCCTATTTTGCTATAATAAAATATATACATAAAATATAAAATTTTGTTTAAACTCTGCAACTTTGAGAATTATTTCTTACACACACACACACACACACACACACACACACACACACACACACACATCATGGGGTTTGATTTTGCTCCTCTGCCTTTTCTTCTAGCTCTCTTCATTTTATTAATTGAAAAACAGACAAATTCTCATTTTCATGAATCCCTCTTTGTACACTTCATCTTGAGTATCTGCACTGTTCTAGAGTTCTTGATGGTAAACAATTTTTAAAAATTTTAGTGAGAGGCAGAAATGCCTTTAGAAATCGGTTTCTCTAGTCTGTTAATATCAGTTGGCTTTCCATTACTCTCTGGAGTTGTTTATTCAATGGTGGGGTGTTTTTGTTTTTTGGGGTTGTTTTTTTTTTGTTGTTGGTTTGGTTTGGTTTGGTTTTGGGAGTTTGGGGTTTTGGCTTTGAGACTACATAAAGCAGGCTATCCTAGAACTCACTCTGAACTCACCAAGATCGGCCTGCCTCTGACTCTAGAGTGCTAGGATTAAAGACATGTGCTACCATGCCCAGCACCAACATGTGAGCTTTTGGCAACCTTGTTAAAGTTTCTTTATATGAGTAATAGGTTGTAAAGAATTATCAACAATCCATTCTATTTATGAGAAAGAGGAGAATAGCTAATAAACTTAACTGTGAAAAAAAAATGTGACCACTAGAATGCTGGTCACGGTAGCACATACCTGTAATCTCAGCACATGGAAGATGGAGGCAAAATGATCAGGAGTTCAAGGCTAGTCTCAGTCACCTAAGGGCACTACTGAAAAAGAATAGGCTAGGGAAAGAGTTCAGTCAGCAGAGTACTTGTGAGGACCTGAATTCAAGTCCCAGAATTTATGTAAGAAAAAGAGCTGGTCATGTACAGCTCCTAAGGAATAACACCAATGATGTCCTCTGACCTCCACATATGTTTGTGAGTAGACACACATACAATGTAATCACTAGACCTGATGAGGATAAACTCAAAAAGAGATCAGAATCACCTCAGAAATGTTTCTGGGGGAGGTAAAGAGAAGCTGGAAGGATGGCTCAACAGTTAAGAACACTTGTTCTTGGAGAGGACCCAGATTCAGTCACAGGCAGCTCACAACCATTCATAACTCCAGTTCCAGCAGATCCATCACTCTTTTCTATCTTCCACATGTATCAAGCACACATACAGTGCATATACATATAGACAGGCAAAATACTTTTTACATAAATATAAATAAATATAAAATGTTTTTAGAAAAAAAGAAATGTTTGTGGACTTCCTGGCTCTGAGTATGAAGAAATGGCCATGCAAAACAACATCCCTGCCACAGACCTTATCTAAAGGTCTTAGACCCAGATACCCTAGAGATATCCTGTGAATATGTCCCATCTCCTTGTGGTCATCCAAAAACTGTCATAGCTACAGCCCCACTGAAGGTATCAAGCAACTTGAGAGTCCCTTCCAAAAGTTAGATATGCTATTTCTGAAAGGTCACACTGCTGTCCTTCAGGTATACTGGGAAAGAAGGAAAAAACCTCTCCCTGGACAGCCCAGGGAAGACATACTTACTAGCTTATGTTCTCGACTCACCTTGCTGCTCTTAATGTGGCTGTCGTAGTCTTGGAAGAGCTGGTGATAGGCTGCTTGCAACTGAGCTAGCTTCCTCCTGTGCAAAAGGAGCTGTCACTGGAGAAATTGCTTTGTCCCAGTAGAGCCACAGCTTGCCTAGGACAGCTTTACCTTCTTCCTTCTTGTCCCATAAAAGACCTGAAATTTGGGCTTCCTGGATTACATCTGGGCTCCTGAGGCTATCAACTCTAAGGCAAGCTTTGCTGACTGCAAGGATTCACTGCAAATAATTTAGCCACTACATAGTTCATGTTTTCCTTAAAGCCAACACCTCGGAATGTTTCTAACAAGGGCTAGGGTACAACTCAGGAGCAGAACTTTTGCCTAGTGTATTTGAGACCCTATGCTCCATCTCTAGCACCAAAAAGAAAATAAATGTAGAGGCAGGGAGATTGTTCTAAATTAAAGAAAACTCAAAAGGATGCTGAACCAGATACCAGTAGCAGGTTGAGAGCCTGTACAGGCATTGTGAGACCAAATAAGGAGTCTTTGGGGCCAGCTTGAAACCACCATGCTTCCTTGCTTTCCTTACACCAAGAGCATATTTTAACTATGATGAAAAGAACCTATGTAGGACATGCAGTAAACATGAATATGGGTAGAAAATGCATATAATAGTTGACTCTGACATTAGCAAGGCAATGGGAGAAAAATCAGCCCTTTTATACACAACCAGTCCCTATCAGGACTCCCTAAAAGGCAGAAAGCACCATGAGTGTTCTGAGATCTCTTGGTACCAACCCTCCCAGCCACTTACTTCTCCTCTGAAGCAGCCTGTCGCTCCATTCGCAAGGCAGCCTCCACACTCTGGTTCTGCATGCGCAGCTGGTCCACCTGGACACTGTGCTGCTGCTGCAGCACCTCCCGCTCACTCTCCAGCTGTCTGACCTGCTCACTAACTGCTCGCATCCTGACATGCAACAAAAAAGAACACCCTGAGGAGGCTGTGAGCTCATTAGCACTGAGCTCAAAGATAGACAGGAACTACTGTGCAACTCACAATTTAGCTTGGAGTCCCAGGCACCCTCATTAGAGGCTCAGGTTCCATACCTAGGTTGTACAGCCTCATGGGATAAGATGTAACATCAATAGTCTCAGCAGAGAATTCATCTCTCCCTCTATAGCCTCACTGTAAAAGCTTATGTTGTCTTACCTCTATCACCCATATCCCCCATATCTTCTGATCCTGGCCTATAGTACCACACAGTTTCTCTTAAACTCTAGTTCCAGTATTAGCCTCATCACCCTGGTACCTCCCTGTGTGCTCATTACAAAGGCAATGATGGGCATTTCCATGGGTCTTTAAGGAAGTCACTGATGGCAGATCATCCCAACTTTGCCAAGGCAGATCTGGACTACTAGCTGGGCCTGCTCCCCTTTGGCCTTTTCTCACACTATCTTGCCCCATAGAACCCACCACCAGTGCTCTCTGAGCCCAAGTCAAACTCTCCTCCCTCCCACAGGACAGGAGCCCCAACCCACTGCTCCACAAACACAATGACTGCCTATTACAGTGAGAAGGCCAGGGTTACCCTGTTAGCTTCACTATCTGGAGAACAGCAGCAAGGCATTATGAGAGGCACAACAGTGCCCATGCCTGTAACTCAATAATCCCACGTGGTAACCTAATCCCCTTGGCAAAAGAGTGAGTGACAGTCCCAAGACCATTAGTTGACAAAGTCAGTCAAACTCACTTTTCTGCCAGAATTCAGACATGTTGGTACATGCCAGGCAGAGGATACCAATGTGAACAACTCCCAACAGAAACATGGAGTTTATAGTCCCTAATGAAAAGTGGTTTATGAGGGCTCTGTACTTTTCATGGGGTTACTGTGGAACGTATCCAGTCTTCTTCACCTAGGACTTTCTGCCTTGGTAGAATCCCACTGCGTATCAGTCAGGATAGTGAGTTCTTAAGTGTGGTCTCTGGGGCCCTGCTATGCTTCCCAAAGAATAAACTGAATGGCTCCCATAGGCTTCTAGAGAGTGGCATTATTTAAAAGGATTAGGGTAGGTGGCCTTGTTGGAGTAGGTGTGGCCTTGTTAAAAGAAGTGGATCACTGGGGATGGACTTTGAGGTTTCAGATGCTCAAGCCAAACCCACTGGTTTACGATCTCTCTTCCCTGCTACCTGCCAATCCTGATAAAGAACTCTCAGATACCTCTCCAGCATAGTGTCTGTCTGCTTACCATCATGCTTGCCACCATGACAATAATGGACTGAACCTCTGAATTTAAGCCAGTTACAATGAAATGTTTTCCTTATACAAGTTGTCATTGTCATGCTGTCTTTCCACAGCAACAGAAACCCTAACTAAGCACCCAGTAAAGAGTCAGAGAGACTCTTTCCAGCAACAGCTAGAACTAGATTCCTGAATACCAGACCAGGCTTCTCACAAGGCAGCCCTGAGGGCCCTGGGGAATTTAAGAAGACTGTCAGTCCTTCCTTTCAGAGAGAGGAATTCCTAGAGGCTCCTACATTTGCCTCATTAAAAACCCTGGAAGGGGCCTCCTGGGCTAGCTTCCTCTCCCCACTCACCTTCCCTCTAAAGTTTGCCGTTCCTTGGTGGCAGCCTCCAAACGACTCTGGCTTTCCCGGAGTTCCCCCAGCAATGATGTCACCTGAGCTTTCACAGAGGCCTTGTCCTCAGCCATCTGCTACAAGAAAAAAGGTCATTTCCTATCAGTACTGCTTTCTCCCATGCTTACCACTTTTGGCACCCACAAGACCTGAGGCAGCTTTCAAGCAGCTGATGTATCAAGGACTTCTCCTTCCTCTCAACAACTATAAACCTTGGTACTTTGAAGCCTCGCTGGCTATTTGTCTTCCTCTAGTCATCAACCTTGAGTCTCAGGTGGTAGTGAACCTTTCTCAGTCTCTTTGAGACTCTGTAAAAGGAGGCTAGACTCAAAGACAGCAACAAAAATAAACACCTAGTCCACATATACAACAGGTGAGAAGTTTCAGAATAAGAGAGGAGACTGGAATTTTTTAAATACTAAGAGCTGAACCATCAAGAAGGCTCATCAGATAAAGGTACTTGCCACCAAGGCTGATGACCAGAGTTTGAGCTTCAAAACCCATATGATGGAAGAAAAGAAACCAACTATAACAAACTGTTCTAAATGTAAACCATGCTTAGCTCAGACAAACTTTAAGGTTAACCAAACTTTAGCATGTCTTTTCTTTAAAGATTTGTTTGTTTGTTTGTTTAATGTATATGTGAACACTGTAGCTGTCCTCAAACATATCAGAAGAGGGCATCAGATTGAGTTACAGATGGCTGTGAGCCACCATGTGGTTGCTGGGAATTGAACTCAGGACCTCTGGAAGAACAGTCAGTGCTCTGAACCCCTGAGCCATCTCTCTAGCTCTAGCATGCCTTCTAATAGCTTAAAATCACATTTGTGTAATGTATCAAGCCTCTTCCTAGTTCCTACTTGCAAATGTTCAGAGCTGTTAAAGGAACTAACATTTGACATAGGCCTAACCTTTGCCATGATTCCATCCTCTATCACCTCAAAGCCCATGTATTTCCTCTGACCCTAACCCTGTCTCAAAAACCTGAGTGCTACTTCTTTGAAATTGAATCATCAGAAAGGACCCAGACTCCAAGTCTTCAAGTATGGTAAAAACCTACATTTGATTTGTACAAGCTTGTAAACACACTGGTCTCATCATACTGACACTAATACCCTTTGGCATTCGCTTGAACTCCTTCCGATATCCAAATCTTTCATTTTCTTTCTATCTGTATCTCCGTCTTTATCTTATTTTTTGAAGTCCTGGAAACTAAACTCTAGGCCTCACACATGCAAAGCATACACTCTATTACTGAGCCACACTCTGGCCCCTATTCTCATTTTAAAATTCCCAGTCATTGAATACAGAGATTGCTCAGTGGTTAAGAGTACTTGCTACTCTTTATAAGACCAGAGAGTTTAGTTCCTACTACCACAACTGTCTGGTAGCTTACAGTTACCAGGAATTCCAGTTTGAGAAGATGTGAGACTCTCTTCTGGCCTTCAAGGGCACTTATACACAGACACAGACACTCAAACACATAAGTGAAAATATATCTTTAAAAAGGTAAAATACCCAGTCACCTCTGCAGATCACCAGAGCTCAGTTAGCTCTTTCCTTCTCATTGTCATCAGTTACTGAACAAAATCTATTCTCATAGCTTCAATAACTGTCTACCTTTATGTTTCACATTTATATCCTTATAAAAAAGAGAGGACTGTGAGACAATTTCCCAGTGGGTAAAGGTGACTACCATAAAGCCTAACAACCTGAGTTCAATCCCTGGGACTCATATGGTAGAAGGAAAGAACTGACTCCTGCAAGTTGTCCTGTCACCTACATGTGCACCCCATGGCAATACACACATCCACATGTGTGAGTGCAAACACAGACACACACACTACACAAAATAAAATATAATAATTTCTGGAGAGAAAAGGCCATGTGACAAGAGAGTTAGGGAGTACCAAGGATGCCAACACTAACAATAATACACTTGGAGACATACCTGGAAGATCCCTCTGAAGAACCTACCTGCCCATACCTTCAACTTAGACCTCTGATCTCCACAACTAGGGACAATTCTGTTATCTAAGTCCCTGGTGTGTGGTACCTTGCTGCTGTCTCCCCAGACAGAAACCAAATGCTTTGACAAGGTGAACTCTGTACCATTATGAACTTAGCCCCACAATTTAAAACTTGACTATAGCAGGTCTTCTCTACCTTTTCCCCCAGACTGGTCCTCTCAAATGGCACAATTCCTGCTCAACTATTGTCACCAGAGTCCTGAAACCAGCTAGTCCAAAAAGGCCCTGAAATACCCTTTTATTCCACACTAGGCATACCATCCTTTGGTGATTGTATAATACAGGGCCAATTCACAGGCCTGGGGTCTCATAATTCCTCCAAAGGCTCCTAGGATCATACCTGAGCCCCCTGTGAAATCCTACCTGATGTGACTGTCTTGTTTTTTCAGAGGCCTAGGGCTCAACCAGGCTGTCTGGGCTGATACCAGGGTATGTGAGGGCCTTGGACTACATGGTAAAGCACCTGCTAGACTTCAGGGTGGCTAGAACATGAGCAAGCTAGGTCAGGTACCCAAGCACTCCATGCCTTCAGAGCTCAAGAATGCTTCCTGATTGACAATGCTCTATGTATAATGAACCACTGTTCACAGCAAAAGCACTGCTCCCTGAGAAGCTCACATCTGGCCTCTCCTGGCTCCTACCATATATGCCTTGTACCCTGGATGATTTTGATGTGGACCCTTTTACTGTAATAAACTAACAGTGAATGTGATGGCTTCTCTTGGTTCTGAGAGTGCTCCCAGCAATCAAGCCTGAAAAGGTCCTGTGGAACCTCCAACATCATACTTCCTACAGGAATATGAGTGTTGCTATGGTCTTCAAATGCAGGTGGGGCAGAAAGGCCTGCCCATCCACTACCTACCTGCTGGCATTTCTTCAGGTGCTCCAAATCCTTTAAGGCCTGTTCCCTCTGCCTCCGAAGATCAAGCTTCTCCAAGCTCAGTCTCTCTACCAGCTTCCTGGCTTCCTGGAATTTGCACATAAGGAACTCCTTCTCCTCCCGCTGGCTGACCTGGAAATGCAGCAGCTCCTCACAGCGTTCCCTCAGCATCTGATTGCTCTGCCGAATAGCATCTAGGGACAGGGAAGACAGCAAAGGAGATATGAGTTTTGACAGCCAGGCACCTCTATAATACTAAGTGGCCTTTCTCTAAGAAGTCAAACCAATTCCTAGCCAATTCCACTGTTGATATGCCCCCAAGTGTCTACAGTGCATTACTAAACATAGATTCCTCACTTGAAGGAATACACCAAAATCAACTTTCTTTTTAAGTCTCTTTTATATTCTGGTCAATTGGAGGTATCCCTACCAGCACTCAGTCTCAGTCCTCCCAGGCTTGTATCTCTGTCTTCAGGATCAGAGGGCCCTAAACATGCCTGAAACATTTGGGGAGGTAGGGAAACAGTCCCCAAAAGCAAATTTCACTGTGTACTTTATGGCTGCAACCTGGGAGCCCAGAAGGTGCAGACAGAACAAGCTAGTAGTTCTATGAGTTTCATTCTCTTCAGCTGCATAATCAAGAACAGTAAACATCCACCTTACAAATGAGGGTGGCATGAGAAAGAAGGCAGTGGCAGTGCAGAAGATGTATTTATTCAAAGATCTCCTCTCACCAGAGCTGGCCACACCCTTCCAAGAGCAGGCCACATTTCATCTTAGGAAAAACCCTCTCTGAAGGAAACCCATATCCCCTCCCACTTAAAAGCTTGCTATGTCCCAAGAAAGAATAAACCTATTCCCATTGATCCCTACAGCCCACTTTTCCCCTACCTACCATTTGCTTTTTAGCTTGTCCTCCTTCCCCATTCCTTTTCCCTTCCCTGGTGCTGGCTTTGAACCATATTATTTTCTGCATGTGACTCTTCACAGAGAACCCTATCTAAAACAAAGCAAGGTAGCTAAGTTTGAAATGCTGGATGATTCTTGGGCACATCATGACCTCATACCCTGCCAATTATGAGATGCAGGTGACAATAACCTTTGTTCTTATATAAGTATGCCAGGCCCCTCCTGACTTTTAACTTCATGCCTCCCTCACACTGCAAGCTTTACCTCGGAGCTCTTGATTCTCTTCCAGACAGCGCTGGAGGGTGTCAGGAGTACCCTGCTCTGAAGGCAGATGTAGCATTGCAGGCTTCCCCAGAGAAGATTCTTCACCCAGCATGTCCTGGTCCTCAACTGGGCCACCACTGGGCTGCACCATCTCACTCAGCTGATTCTTCCAGAGGTGCCTGCTCATCCAACAAGATAGTGTCTAGAAGAAAAAGGCAGTAGGAGTGCATGACAAAGAACAGAGTTCTCTCAACCAGCCCTAGACTTCCATTCACAGCAAAAGGCTGGACATTTTGTCTGGTGGAACCAGATACAAAAGTGAAGTTTAGGTCTAAGACATAGCAAATATTACCATTGCAGAGAGACAGAATTGTGGAGGGAAAGGGAAGTAAACTGGGAATCCTACCTCCTCCACACCTTCAAGTAGAAGCAAAGGGTCCTGGCCCCTCACCCAGTATAGTGGAATGATTGATATATCCAAGTCCTAATCCCTCAACCTATAAATATAATTTTACTTGGAAAAAATGGTCTTTACAGATGTAGTTAAATTAAGGATCTCAAGCCAGGCATAGTGGTGCATGTCTTTAATCCCAGCACTTGGAAAGCATAGTCAGGCAATTCTCTGTGAATTCAAGGCCAACTTGTTCTACATAGTAAGAACCTGTCTCACAAAAATCAAGACTCTCAAAGTGAGATCACTGTGAGTTACATAGGTGGGCCATGACCCCAGTAACAAGTATCCTTCTAAAAGACAGACCAAATAAGACTGGGAATGTAGTTAAATGGTAGAGCACTTACCTGGCAGGCACAAGACTGTGGGTTCAATTCCCAGCTCTTTTATATATAAATACATATATATATATATATATATATATATATATATATATGAGACAGAAAAGAGAAGAAACAGGTGGAAACACAGGAAAACGGACATGAGAAGATAGAAGCTGAGACACGAGATTGATATAACCACAGGCCAAGGAACAACTGAACCACCCACAACTAAAAGACACATATACGACTTGCAGATGGAACATGACCTTGTTCACCTTCAGATTTTATTCTCCTGGCCTCCAGATCTGTGAAATACCAATTTTCTGTTCTTTTAAGCCAATGAGCCTGTGGTCATTTCTTACAGGAGTCAAGAAAATGCAAATTCGTGGTAAGAGAGACTTCAGGAAACCACATTGTACCTGAGAACGTTCGCTGGGAATAGAGGAGATCTCTTGTGTCTTCTGTGTGCTAAGAAGTTTGAAAGTGTAAATTGTGGTGTCAGTCTAAGACACATGACCCCTCATTTGCTTATGCTGGCTTTTAAACCAGACAGAGAATATGCAGGATAGTACTAACCTGGAGACCTTCTAAATTCTGCCTCATACTGACAAACAGGTTAGAGAATGATCTCAATGCAAGTTTCCAGAAGTAGGCTTCCAGTAAGGGAAGATGCCTGTAACACTGCGGAATATTGGCTATTTACACTAAAAGTGTTGCTACCCATAGGTCCATCAGCCTGAACTCACATAACTGACCCTCCCCTCTTTTTCAACTACTTTCTTCCTTCAGGTTAAAGAAAAGCCTTCTCTCCTGGTGACTCTCACTCTCTCAAAGGCTGATCCTGCTCAGGCCCTTTTACTGAGTCTTCTTCACTTCTTCATGCTGAAGTACTTTGGGACTTCTTTCCTAACTGCATTCACCCCTGCAGTAATTCCATCCAGTCTCATGGTTTTAACCCAAATCTTAATGTTGATAATATCCCAAAATATCTCCTTCCTGAATTCCAGATATATATCAAACTACTTGGATTTTTAAAAGTCTTAAAAGAAGTTGGAGAGAAGTCTCAGCTATTAGGAGCACTCACTGCTCTTCCAGAGAACCCAAGTTCAGTTCCCAGCACCCATGTTGGGCAACTCACAACCTTTAGTAACTCAAGGGGAAAGGATCTAGAAGAGAGTGTTTCAAAAAATATTGTAAGTATGGGCAAGTGAGACAGCTCAGTGGATAAAGGCCCTTGCTATGCAAGCCTGAAGACATGAGAACATGTAAAGGTAGAAAGGAGCTAGCTGACTCAATGTTATCCTCTGACCTCTACACCTTCTAGTCATGGCACCTGTGCTCCCTGTCCAAATCATACATCATACATGCATGTGGGGGGGGGGCCACATGCACAAATAGTAAATATTTGTGTAGCATGACAATTATGTCTCAAGAAAGCTGTTATTGAAAATCATAATGGGGGGCTGGTGAGATGGCTCAGCAGGTTAAGAGCACCGACTACTCTTCCAAAGGTCCTAAGTTCAAATCCCAGCAACCACATGGTGGCTCACAAGCATCTGTAATGAGATCTGACACCCTCTTCTGCTGTATCTGAAGACAGCTACAGTGTACTCACATAAAATAAATAAATAAATCTTTTTTAAAAAAAAAGAAAATCATGATGGGTAGAGCAAGAAAGATGATGGTTCAGGGATTAAGAGCACTTGCTGTTGTTGCAGAGGTGGCTCACAAACAATTGTAATTCAATCCAAGGGGATCTGAAACCTTCTTCTGACTCCCTTGGGCACTAGGAAAGCATAGCACAGTACCATACACATAAAATAACAACTTCTGTAGAAAAGAAAATAATCATGGTAGAGGATTGTAAGGGGTGTGAATTAAAGTTAACTATGAGCTGATAGTCACAGCTAAGAAATGTGTACATAGAACTTACTATATTATTATTTCTACTTTTGTACATTTTTAAATTTCTCAATAATAAAATGCTGACAGCATTATCATCTTTCACCTGCATTACTGCAATAATTTCTTTACAGATAACCACGCTTTGCTTTTTCACTGGCCCTTTGCAGTCAGTTGGCCCCACTGGGGCCAATTACCTCAAAGATAACTCAAACTGCTTCTCTCCTCTACCATGAACTCTTTCAGAGTTTCCATTTCTCCTAGTGCAAAACACAAAGTCCATATGACAGCCTACAAGACCTATACCTATAAGACATCCTATACCACCTATAGTCCTTCCTTCCTTCCTCTCCACCAATTATTCTCCCTGGCTCTCTCTGCTTCTGCTACTGGTCCTTCCTTTTTTTTCCTAGGGAATGTCAAGACAACACATTCATTCTCAGGTCAGATAAATGGTATGAGGACATGCAAACAGCCTACTATGAATCATTTGCAAAGTGAACTGAGGTGCAGAAGGTAAGATATTTAGTTGTGAAGGTACACTTGAAAACTTTTTAAAGACTTCAAATGCACTCAAGTTTGATAAACAGCCTGCCCTGATAGCGCACATCTGTTGCTCCAGCACCTTGAGTTCGAGGTCTACCTGGCCTACAGTGCAAAAAGTGTTTCAGAAACAGTTTGATCAACAGAAAATGTCTCCTAACTAAAGAGTTCTAGCACTAGGGGCCAAGCCCTTAGGCGACAGCTGCAGTGAAAGGAAGGACAGATCCAATCCCAAGTAACCTAGGTTGCGAATAACTAGAAGCTTGCGGCAGAACAAACTGGGCCTAAGGTGGGGGGGAAGGGTGTGGACCTCTGGAGTCTAGGAAGCTACGCAACAGCCACCGACGGAGCCCTGTCTTTGGAGAAGAGGATCACACCTGTCAGCAGAGTTGGCCAGAAGTGAAGAGGATCGGAGCAGCGGGATCCGACCGTTCCAACAGAATCGGAGCTCCTAGAAGTCAGGCGGTCACCCTTTCCTTCTCTGCAGTGGAAAACCCCACTTCCGGCTTCCGGTGTCGTAAGCGTGGGATCCGGAAGTAAAACACAGACTCAAAGGCCAAAGAATCAAAACCCTAAAGTGCCATACTGTGCTCCAAAGAAAAGTCTTAGCTCGCCAGCCTGCGTTGGCCAGCAGAACAGCAGAAGGATCCTCACTGATAAACATCACACACTTTTTTTTTTTTAATTGAGACAGGGTCCTACGTAGACCAGGCTGGTCTCGAACTCAGAGATCTACCTGCCTCTTGTTTCCCGTCTGCTAGGATTAAAGTAATGCGGTCGGTCACCACACCCACACTCGCCCCTACCCCATTTTCAAGGCATCGCATCCGCACTAAAACACCCTAGTTTCAGTCTGGTCCTGCCACTGGGCTCTCTGCCTCCAGGCCCCTACCAAGGAAAAAGCCTAGAGGAAACTGCTAAAGTCCAGCCCCAAAAGACAAACTAACCGCTGGAGAAGGCGTGGCTCTGCTGCTAACGGAAGTGGGGTCATCCGAGAAGGTGCAGGGCCTCGAGGGTCCAGCGAAAAGCTAGGCCATAAATTATGGCTGGGTGACGATGGGAACACAGGAGAACAGTGTGGAAATGCACCTATGCTAGCAAGACATTGCAATCGCGGGGAAGGGGCATCCGGAACGGCCAAAGGGCGGGGCTGGCCAAGGATGCGCGCGCATTTACTTCTCTTCTCTCCTCCCACAATGATAGAGTAGCCCGAAGCTCCTCCCCTCCAGCCTCTCCTGAGGCCGGTCAGCTCAGTCAAAGCACACGCCCTCTTGCGTTAAATGGGCCAGCGAAGCTTAGCCCCCGGAAACGGGCTGTGCACTCCAGATCTGTGAACGTGTTTGGCAGCGGCAACTATCCTCAGGTAAAGGGGTGGTCTGATGGCATATCAGTGGAGGGACATGCTGCCCGCTTGTACGCCGCGTGTCCCTTTGATGCGCGCTAATCTACAAGATCTTAACCCACCCCTTTGTATCCCGCACTTTCCCCGCGTTGGGCCTATGAGAACTAGACCTTTAGAAGAGAAGGGACTTTCCGGGATCACCCAACTGGGCCAAAAGAGAGCCAGAGCTAAACTCCATCATCTGCACAATTAAACGTGCTCAGTTCATTGTGGAGTTTCTGGCAGACACCAGAGTACGATGGTCCCATATACAGAGTGTAATGCCGTGACCGGATTTTTTCTAGCTGCTCCCCAGAGTGGATGTCCTAGGTGAATTCTATTAATACTTTAGTACTTTGGTAATGTACAACCCATAGTGAAGGCAACTTAGGAGGTTATGGCTGGAGCCCAGAGGCAGCAGTCTCCGGGTGCATGCTCGAGCAGAGACACGCGCGCGCGCACACACACACACACAGACAGCATTCCCAGCCAGTGGTTTTAGTAATCATCACCAGCCTAATGAGAACCCAAAGGACCCCTGGATAAGGTTAAGTTGTGAAATGCTCATCCGTTCTCCTACCCTATCAACGAAACTTTCTTCCACCAGAAAACATCATGGCAGAACAAGTGGCCCTGAGCCGGACCCAGGTGTGTGGGATCCTGAGGGAAGAGTTGTACCAGGGTGATGCCTTCCACCAAGCTGATACACACATATTTATCATCATGGGTGCATCGGTGAGTCTCCCTTCAGGCCCCGAAACTAAAAGATCAAATATAGCATTGTGCAAGGCACTTCTCTCTCTGTATCTCAACTTTCCCAACTGAGGAAACTGCTGAGGTACCCACAAGTTCTACTAAGTTGAACTCTATGGCCTTCCTACCTGTGTGTCCTGATCATCACAGCAGTACCTGATATACATGTACTTGTGTCACATTTCAGAAATCTGTGCTGAGCCATTGAATGTAGACCAGACTTGGATCATCCAGGTTCTAAAGCACCATCTAGTTGGACTTCTTCCTCCTGGATGGAAAAAACTGAGGTGGAATCAGGGAAAAGTCTGATTTTAATGAATCTGTAATTTGATAAATTACAATTAATTTCAGTGAAAGAATATGAGGTCCTGCCTCTCCCTGGGGACAAACACCTCCGCTTTGCCACATCTTCCAAAGCCTACTGCAGATTTCTGTTCATCCCACCTAGTCCCAGTTGTTCCACAATTACCATTGTGCTCTGTTAGGAAAAACTGAAGAACAGAAGCAGTCAGAGGGGTGTTGTATTGATAGTACACAGTGAGACTGGAGCAGGTAGGGGCTTAGTAAAGTCATGGGCTTAGACCAAATCACCCCTTTAAGTGCTATGTGGCAGCAGGGCATGTTCAGTGACCAGTGTTTGATGGCAAAGGTAAACTCAATTGCTTACTTTTAATCCTGGAATCAGCTCACCCTCGTGTGACCATCTTCACTATTAACTTATTGTGTAATCTTGGGCAAGAACTTCATCAGAGCTAGTGTGTTCCCGAAAGGGTAACCACTGGCTCAGCACCTTCTACCCTGGACCCCTCAATGCTGGAGGAGCTCTGTGGGTTTTTGTTCATACAGACCATTTACATGTACCAAGGGCTACAGCTGTAACTCAGTGGTAAAGCACTAACCTCATGCATGAGGTCCTAGGTTCAATCACAGTACTACCCAAAAAATGGAGATCAGAACATGCCACCCTCTTTGCCAAACTTGCTGTCTGCCTTATATTTCTGAGCAAAAATGGGAGTGGGAAAACTTAGAAAAGGAATGCAGAAACAAGCTGACACTGAAAGGGGAAGGGAAAGACAAACCAAAGCACTGTTCCCTGACTCCCTGTAACTCTAAGATCTAAGGGAGGTACTTAGTCGGAACACACAGTACAACAGCCCAGTACAGGCCCTACTCTCAGCCCTGGCTCTAGTCTAGTCCCCTTAAAGGAGCTATGCATGTATCTGCCACAAACCCTAGCATATAGGACTCTGCCTTCAGTCTAAAGGGCCAATTGGAAGAGAAAGTAACTGAAGATTATTTCCCCTGCCCCACCCATGCTTTCATAAGCATGCAGCAACAATAACCCAGTCAGCAAAGATCATTTATAACTGTAGAACCTGAACTCTTAGACACCTCATTGATAGCTTATTATGTGACCTGGAACAAATGTCTACATTTCTCTGAACTCTGGACCAGGCAGCTTCTCTGGCTTTATCCTAGGCTAATTATGTGAGTTCTAGCCTCAAGTTGAGCAACTTCCTTTCACTGCAATCAGTATGGTTCCCCTTTGCTCTCCTCTGCTCGGAGGATAAGAACTCAGGCTTCCAGAGTAGAAATGGGAAGTACTAGTTTCAGCAAAGGGGAGTGGGGAAGAAAGAGATTTTCTAAAGAGCATCATTGTTTCTTTCTGTTCCTCTCAGAGGTCCTGAGACAGACAGACCCTGTGCTTAGACAGCCCCTAGAGTAGCCCTCCTGCCTGACACTTCATTAAATGCAGGAGGCAGGCAAAGTGCTAGTTGATCTAGGACACCTGCAAGTTCTCCATTCATTAAATGTAGCAATCAAGTTCCTCCCATTCCACAATAGCCTCAGTTCCTATCCTCCTTGTGGGGACAGTGTACTTTGGGGAGCTGCATGTAACAGAAGTCACGAATGGGCTCTTGTGTACTAAGGCCCCTGCAACACACAGGTCCCAAGAGGACCTAAAGAGCAAGGCAAGTTGAAGATAAGGGCAAAGGCCCTCTAAGTTGGGAACAAGCTTGGTGTGACCTAAAAACTAAAAGGAAACCACTGGCTGGCAGGCCCCATGCCTAGGAAACTTGAACAAACTAGGGCAAGTTGATCCCAAGTAGCCATCCTCTGCCCCTTCTTCCTCCCGAGGTCCTTACCCAGTCTTTACACATATACTCAGTCCTTACACATGTGATGGAGACATTCTCAGTCTGCCTCACTGTAGCCATTCCTCTTCTCAGGACTCCTACCCCAATAAGAAAGGAAACAGAAATCCTTACTGTCCCACTCCAAAAATCCCTGTCCTTTTGGACCAGTGCAGGGAAGGAACTGAGGGCATCTCCCCCTATCCAGTAGGACCTTGGTGAGGCTAAAGAGTGACTATTTCTCCTATGCAGAAGAAATGGAGTAGGTCTGGCTCAATATAGGCCCATCTCTCTAGACATCAGTTTCCCTACATAGCCTATGTGACACCCATAGACTCAGTGAGCACTCAGGGTCCATCCTGCTGACAGGCCTGTGTGAGGAGTGACCTGGCAGTCCCAGCCCATCCCTCTACTTGGGTCATTTCAGAGCTAACTTCTCCCTTGGGCTGGTAAGATTCTTGCTGTGTCATGATGACCTTGGCATTCTCCCAAAAGCCTGGTGATTCATGGAGCCCCAGGGTGTAGGAGGAGGCCTTTTGCTAGATTTTTAGCCCAGACCTACCTTGCATTTCCCTATGTCTCAAATTGCTGATCCTCAGTCACAGTCTTCACAGTCTAGAACTCTATCTTGGGAAGCTAGGTGGGTCCCTCATCCCCAACAACCCTTGGGAACTGAGTGCCTTACTCCTGCAAAGCCTCCACTCAAATTTCTTCCAAAACAAAAGGCTTGGTATGATTGACTTTAAAAAACAAGAGTCCAAACCTCAGCTAACCACAGACCAAGTACTCAGGGTCTCTTTGCCCTTATCTGGCCAGATATCTGTGGCTAGAGATCTTAATCATGTCTTAATTCTCCTAAATCACCACATGTCCTTAGGTAGATCCTTCCCCTGCCATGGTACTTGGGCAATGTGAGGGGGTGGCAAAGATGAGAGACTTCTGGCTACCTCTCTAATTGCCCCCACTCCCACACATGGTAAGATTAGATTTTAGTTCTTCTCATGTTCCTTACTTCAGAGATCAGTGAGAGTCATGAAGCCAACAGGAAATACAGGGTAATCCCCATCCCTGAGAAGAATGGCTACCTCCCACCCCCACTGTCCTTAGTCCTACCTCACCTCCCTTGGATGACTTGAAGCCAGGCAGACTGTCAGTTGCAGGGGCTGAGCTAAAACAAGGAGAGCAGGTTCTATGTCTTGTTAATCCCGAAGAGAACAAGAACAAACAGCTCTGGGTGTGGGGCAACTGTGACTCAGCAGACCAGTCCCCTGCCACCAATACATTGGCTGGAGTCTGTACTGATTCCTCCCAGTTAGTTGGAATTTGATCATAAGCAAACACTGCCTGCTTAGAGAAGTCTACAAGCCAGGGTTCTCATTGTTTCTTTTAGTGTCTAGCTCCCAGAAAGCCAGCCCTTTTCAGAGTATGTGAGGCCAGGATAAAAACCCTCTGAGCAGTAACCCACATCCCACTGATGTAAGATGCCAGAGGAAGGCATTGAGGGTACTCTGAGGAACTAAGAACCATCAGAGGGAGAGATCCTGGCCCAGAATTGGACTTGTCTATGCTGAGCTTTGTGGGACCTGTAAGGGCAACCATCTTGCACAATAGAGTAAAAGCTTTGCCCAGCAGAGTGACTTGGGGGACAGTAATTAGGCCACTCAGGTGGCCGTGCTAGGTATCACATGAGGGAGTGACAGAAGAGAAGGCTCCAGAGCAATAGAAGCCCAGCTGACAGCAAGTCTTAGAAATTTTCAAGAAAGTCATAGCATTGAGGTTACTGGCCATTGGGCTCAAGCTCCCAGAAGTTCATATGAAGGTGGCAGCTATCACTTGCCAGTGCTCAAGACTTTAATTCTGAGCACTTGACAGACATGGGCACTGAATAGAGGGAATTGCTTGCTCATGCCAACACAGGGGGTTAGAGTTTGGCAACAGCCCTCTATGGAGGTTTTGGGAACCCAGAAGAGCCTAGAAATGACATGCACACAATTGCTTCCATGGACTTGTCCCTCAGCAAACCCCTGAGGACAAACATTCAAGCCATGGGAATTCCTGAGTGCCCATAACCATCCTTATCCAGAACTGCCATTTCCCATAGAAATGGGTTCATCAGTGTAGCTACATGGTTCACTCTCTTTTGTTTGTTAATATGTTACCGGGGATATACCACAGGCTTCCTGCATGCTAACCAAGTCTACTACTCAACCTCAGACTCTCCTGAGCCTCTGCTCCCATTTTTTTTTTTTTTTTTTTTTTTGGAGACAGGGTCTCACTATGTTTCCCAGGCTGACCCTGAACTTGTTATTGTCCTGTCTCAGCCTCCCAAGTACTGAGATTACAGATATATACATCTGGCTTAGTCATTTTTGAAGTTTGGATCTAAGATGATATTACCACTACAGTGTTTTGATTTTATTTTATTTATTTTATGTATATAGGTATTTTACCTGCATGTATGTCTGCACCACTTGCATGCCTGGTGCTCTCAGAGGTCAGATCCCCTGAAACTGGAGTTACAGATGGTTGTGAGCCACCATATGGATGCTGGAAATCAAACTAGGGTCCTCTGAAAGAATAGCTAGTGCTCTTAACCACCAATCAACCTTCCCAGCCCCACCTCTTCATTTTAAAGAGCTAGTCAGCTTAGGCTATGTAATCAGCTTGGGCCATGTTGTATACTAGTCTACTTGTGATAACAGGAAGTTGCCTATTGAATATTGTGCTAAAGAGAACAGCAATTCAGTTCACTGTCTGAGGGTCCCTGATCCATGGAGCCCAGCATCTTTCCAGGTCATGGTGATCCTAGGCAGGTAAGGCGTATTGTTCTAGCTGCATTCTGCATAGCTTATTTAATTTTGCAAGGTTCATGCCACCCAGGCCCACTCTATCTGAAAACTCATCCCAAACACTTGAGAAATTAGTGTGAAAATACCTTGTTAGATAAAGTGGTGTTTTGAGTTTTTAATTAGATATACTTGTAGTAAAAGTTTCAGCAAATTACTTTTGTATAAATATTCAGGTCCTTAAAACCAGAGTTGCTTTTTCTGTAGAGAGTGAGTTAGGATATAGATGGGACCAGTGCCCAACTCCTGTTCCACTTGCTTACCTCTCCCCATAAAGTAGTAGTAGTATCCTGTGGGTTCACACCTATCCCACGTTCCTAATTATAGGGTTTGAGATGAAAAGGCAAATGCCCTACTCTATTCCAAGAGCTTGGTAGCCATTTCTGCCCCTCCTTCTTGTACCTGGTTTGACAGGGTACAAAATGAAAGCCTGTTGGGCTGTTACTGATTACTGGGATACTGAACTGAGTATGCATATTAGCTTAGAAATGAGCATCATGAACTTATTTCTAGGTTCTTTATAATATTTACTTTTGTAAATAGTATTGTTTTAAATTGATTATTTTTCCAACTCATTAGTAAATGAGTTTTATTTACTATAAGTAAATAAAAGCAGTTAGCTTGTATCTATTAATATTTACAGTGGGGTTTTAGGGGTGCTATTTGGTTTATTCATTAGTTTTGCAGTGTTACAGATCAAACCCATTGCCTAACACTTGACCACTGAGCTATATCCTTAGCCCCAAATATTTATAATTCTTATTAGAATATTTCATCAAAATAACACAGACCTTAAAGGCACAGCTAGACAACTTTTTAGAAACTTGCACACCCTTGTAAATTTCTCCCCCATTAAGAAAGGGGCTTGAAAGATGACTCATTGGTTAAGAGTATTTGCTACTTTTGCTCAAATCCAAGTTTGATTCCTAGTACTCACATCAGGCAACTAAAATCTTGTAACTCCTAATCCAGGGGATCCAGTGCCCTTTTCTGCCTTCTATAGGTACCTGTACTAATGTGCATATATACCCCCAACATATCCATATACATAATTAAAAACAAAATAATTACTTAAATAAAAAGAAGAAACAGAGTATTATCATCTGAAGTCTTAGCACTGTAGAGGCTGAAGCAGGAGATTCACTTCAGGAAAGACATTTCAAAAACTAGCCTGCCTAAGCAACATAACAAGACCCTGGATTAAAACAATGTAAAATATATGGTGGTATACTCCTCCTGTAATTCTAGAAAGGTAGAGGAAGGAGGATTAGGAGTTCAGAGCTAGCCTTGGCTACATAATGAGTTTGATGCTACTCTAGGATACAGGAAACCCAGTCTCAAAAAAAAAATTTAAGTAACTAAAGCCAAGTGTACTGGTATACACTTGTAATCACAGCACTTTGGAGGCTGAGGCAAAAGGATTACCTTGAGTTTAAGGACAGTCTGAGCAACATAGCAAGTTCAAAACTAGTTAGGATTACATAGCAAGACCCTGTCTCAAAGCTACAGCAAAAAAAAGTATGTACCCAAAGAGTCCCCTACTTTGCAGCCATTGTTTCCCTAGGAGTAATGTCAAACTTTCTCTCCACCCCCTCCTCAATCATTTTCACCCTCTTTTCTTGGTACGTATTGTAATGCATAAATGGTAGCTATACTGTTGATGGCCTAATCTAGGACATTTCTGTCTTCCCACATAATTCTTGGGTACCCCTGCCAGCCAGTCTACTACTTCTCCAGGCAACCACTCATCTGAGCCCTGTCATAATAGTCTAATAGTGCTCATTCTGGGGCTTTTAAGTGAATTTATGAGTATATAGTCTATGTCTAGCTTCTATGGTTTATCATAATATATTTAAGATTTGCCAATACTGAAATGGTAGCTCATTCCTGAGTAGCTGAATACAGATATACAGTTTGTCCATCTGCATGCTGGTTTATTTGAGCATGTCTGGGCTATTTTAAATTAAAGCTTCCATAAACATTCATGCACAGATCTTTGGGTAGCTGGCTGCCTGCTTTTATTTCTCTGGAGTAACACCTAGACATGTATAGTTACTTCACCTGATAAGAGGCTGCAAGGCTGTTTTAGATTTAATCATTGCATGTTTCTACACACACACACAGTCTATGAGATATCTTCTAATACTAGGTCTGCCTTTTACTTTGACTTTTTTCCAGGAGGGAGTTCTATTTGACATGCATAGCTCAGGTTAGCCTGGAACAATGTTGCCCAGGATAGCCTTTTACTCATGGAGTTCCTCTTCTCTCAGCCTCCCAAGTGGTTGAATTATAAGTATGTACCAACATGGCCAACTATCAACATTTGTATTACATCTTTTCTAATGAATCTGAAGTGGTGTCTTGATAATGTTACATTTTCTGACACCTGATGACCTTGAATATTTCCCGTGTATTTTATGGCCATTCATTTCCATTCTGGTGAAACATCTGGCCAAACCTTTTACCCATTTCAGTTACATTGTTTTTCTGTGTCATAGGAGCTACTTAGATATTCTGAATACAGGTGAGTTTAGTGAATGCTATCTCTAAGGCTGATACTTGTCTTTTTGGTGCTAGGGATTATACTCTGAGCCCTGCACATGCAAAGTACATACCCTACCACTAAGGTCATAATGCCAGGCTTGCCTATTTTCCTTCATTTCTCTTGTTTCATAATACTGGATATTGAACCAGTCGTATGCATGCCCTTCATATTTTCATATCTCTCTTTCCTCTCCTATCCTCCCTACCCCCAGTGCAGGCCTTGAACTCACTATGTATCCAAGGATAAAGCTGAAGTCCTTATCCTCCTGCCTCTACTTCTGGAATGCTATGATTACAGGCTGCAGTACAATGCTGGCTTATGATTATTACTTTATATCCTAAGAAATCTCTATATACTCCTATCACTTTTTTTGTTTGTTTTTTTGAGACAGGGTTTCTCTGTTTAGCCCTGGCTGTCCTGGACTCACTCTGTAGACCAGGCTGGCCTCAAACTCAGAAATCCGCCTGCCTCTGCCTTTCAAGTGCTGGGATCAAAGGCGTGGGCCACCACTGCACAGCTTCCTATCACTTTTTTAATCTAGCAACTTGGCCAAACTCTCATTAATGCTAATAATTCATCTGTAGGTTGATTTGAGGTACTTTTTTAATAAACAAGCTATCATCTAATAATGACAGGTTTTTGTCCTCTTTTCCAAACCTTATACCACTTTCAATTTCTTGTCTGATGACAAGGGCTTTTAGTTTAAGACTGACTAAAGAAACAATAGCAAGCATTTAGAATTTTCTCATAGACACCCAGATGTGTGTCTGTGAGAGATTTAACTGAAGAAGAAAGACCTACCATGAATGTTTATAGCACACCCTATTGGTTGGTGTCCCTGACTGAACAAAAGGAAATGGGAG
>JADRCD010032571.1:0-17806 GCA_019843815.1 Montemys delectorum
CTGAAGATCTGATATAATTCTGCACTAAACCCATCTGACCCTGCCTGTTTTGTGTTGTGAGACTTTTAATAACAACTTCTAATTCTTTGGGTGATATGGAATACTTTAAATGGTTTATCTAATCCTGGTATAACTTTTGTACTTAGTATCTATCTATAAAAGTATCCATTTCATCCAGATTTTCCAACTTGGTTGAATATAGCCTTTGTAGTAGAAGCTGAATTTTTTTTAATTTCCTTTGTTTTGATCATTATGTCTCCCTTTTTACTTCTAAATTTATTAAATCACTGTGCCTTCTGGTTAGACAGGCTAAGGTTTAATTATACTGTTGATTTTCTCAAAGTACCAGCTCCTGGTTTTGTTTATTCTTTGTATTGTTCTTTTGTTTCTATTTGGTTGATTTCTTTCCTGAGTTTGATTATTTCCTGCTGACTACTTCTCTTGGGTGTAGTTGCTTCTCTTTGTGTTAAAACTTTCTGGTGTACTGTCAAGCTGGTAGTATATGCTGTGCCAGTTTCTTTTTGGAGATATTTAGAGCTAAATTTTTTTCTTCTCACTGGTTTTATTGTGTCATATAAGCTTTGGTATGATGTGCCTTCATTCTTTAAAGTCTTTATTTTTTTTATTTAGTTCTCCCTTGATAAAGTTATCATTTTGTAGAGGATTGTTCAGCTTCAATGAGTGTGTGGGCTTTTCTTTGTTTTTGTTTATTTGTTTGTTGTTTTTTCATTGTTTCTTGTTGTTGTTATTGAAGAGCAGCCTTAGTCCATGGTGATCTGAGAGGATGTGTGGGGTTATTTCATACTTCTTGTATCTCTTGAGGCCTATTTTGTGACTAATTAAATGGTCAATTTTTAGAGTTCCTGAGTACCATGAGTTGCTGAGAAAAGGTATATTCTTTTGTTTTAGGATGGAATGTTCTATAGATATTTGATAAATCCACTTGGTTTATTACTTCTGTTTGGGTTTGGTTCACTCTTTCTATGTTTAGTTTGTGTTTCCATGATCTGTCCATTGGTGACACTGGAGTGTTGATTTCTCCCAGTATTACTACATGAGGTACAATATGCGCTTCGAGCTTTTGTAAAGTTTCTTTTATGAATGTGAATGCCCTTGCATTTTGAGCATAGATGTTCAGAATTGAGCGTTCTTCTTGTAGGATTTTCCTCTTGGTAAGTATTAAGTGTCCTTCCTTATCATTTTTGATAATTTTTGTTTGTAACTCTATTTTATTCTACATTAGAATGGCTACTCAGCTTTTTTGGGGGGACCATTTGTTTTATTTTTTTCTAGTCATTTACTATGATATATTGTCTGTCTTTGACACTGAGGTCCATTTCCTGTATGCAGAAAAATACTGGGTTTTGTTTATGTATCCAGTCTGTTGATCTATGTCTCTTTATTAGGGACTTGTCTTGTGTTCTCTTAGGGGCTGTATGACATCTCAGGATCTTCTGGCTTTTACAGTCTGGTGAGAAGTCTAGGGTAATTCTGATAGGTCTGCATTTATATGTATCTTGAAATTTTCCCCTTACTGGTTTTAATATTCTTTGTTTTTTGCATTTGGTGTTTTGAATATTATGTTTTGGAAGCAATATTGTTTTCAGACTAGGTTTTTTGGTGTTCTAAAGGCTTCTTGTATGTTCATGGTCAACTTTCTTTAGGTTAGGGAAATTTTCTTCTATAATTTTGTTGAAGATATTTATTGGACATTTAAATTGGGAATCTCCACTCTTTTGTATATCTCTTATCTTTAGACTTTGTCTCCTCATTGTATCATGGATTTCCTGGATGTTTCATGTTGGAAGCTTTTTGCTTTTTACATTTTTTGACTGTTTTGTTCTGTCAATGTTTCCCATGTTATTTTTTGCACCTGAAATTTTTTGGTCTATCTCTTGTATTCTGTTGATGATTCTTGAATCTATGACCCTGATCTCTTTTCTAGGTTTTCTGTTTCCAGGGTTGTCCCCCTTTGTGATTTTTTTTATTGTTTCTATTTCCATTTTTAGGTTCTCGATGGTTTTGTTCAATACCTTCTCCTGTTTGGTTGTGTTTTTCTGTAATTCTTTATGGAATTTTTGTGTTTCTGCTTTAAGGGCTTCTATCTGTTTACTTTTCTTCTCCTGTGATTTTTTAAAGGAGTTATGTCGTTCTTAACGTGCTCTATCATCAACATGAGAAGTGATTTTTAGATTCACATCTTGCTTTTGTTCTGCGATAGTATACTCAGCCTTTGCTATGGTGGAGAACTTGGTTCCGATGATGCGAAGTAACCTTGATTTCTGTTGCTTATGTTCTTTTATTTACTTACTTTTTGTAATATCTTCTGCCCTTAATTTCTTTTGTTTTCTTTTTTATTAGATATTTTCTTCATTTACATTTCAAACTTTATCACCTTTCCTGGACTCCCTTCCAAAACTTCAAACAAACATCAAACATTTTCCACCCCCTCCACCAGCTCACCAATCCACCTTCTCCTGATTCCTGGTCCTAGCATTTCCATGCACTGGGGCATAGAGCCTTCACAGGACTAAGAGCCTTTGTTTGCCTTGATTACTGACTAGGTTAACCTCTGCTACATATGCAGCTGGAGCCACAAGTTGCCCCACGTGTATTCTTTGGTTGGTCGGTTAGTCCCTGGGAACTCTGAGGGTACTAATTAGTTCAAATTGTTGTTTTTTTTTTTATAAAGGGCTGCAAACCCTTGATCTCCTAGGGTCGTTTCTCTAGCTCCTTTATTGCTCTTATGCTCAATCCAATGGATGGCTGTGAGCCTCTACTTCTGTATTAGTCGGGCAGTGGCAGAGCCTCTCAGGAGAGAGCTATATCAGGCCCAGAAGCTCAGAATACCCAAAATACAATCAACAAACCACTAGAAACTCAAGAAGAAGAAATACATAAGTATGGATATTTTGATTCTTCATAGAAGGGATCACAAAATACCCATAGAAGGAGTTGCAGAGACAAAGTATGGAACAGAGACTAAAGGAAGGACAATCCAGAGATTGCTCCACCTGGGAATCCTTTCCATATTCAATCACTATACACTATTGTGGATGCCAGCAAGTACTGGCTGACAGGAGTTTTCCTTCTTATTGAGTTGTGTGGTTTGTGGCTTGTACTGTGGATGTTTGAGCTTCTGGGGTAATATCCACTTATCAGTGAGTGCATAGCATGTGTGTTATTTTGTGATTGGGTTACCTTATTCAGGATGATATTTTCAAGTTACATCCATTTGTATGATAATTTCTTTTATTTATGTTCTTAAGCTTGACTTTTGTCATATGGTTATCTCTAGTACTACCTGCCCTAGATTTCTCTGACTAGGGGTTGTCCCTCCTGTGATACTTGCTGTATCAGAAGTCTCAGAGTCTAGTTGTCTCTGAGATTCTTTTATTCTGAGATTCTGTATTCTGAGAAAATGGGTGTGTCAGAGCTCCGGCAAATCAAGGTTCTTTTGGCATACTGAATTTCTGGTGTGACCAAGCTGTGAGGTCCTTTGATTCTATGATCCTGGTGTGTTAGAGGACTTAAGATCCTGAGCATGTTACTTGAGAGTAGAGCTTTCTCTAGGCATTGTGGTACTTGCTGTGGAGCTAGCACCCAAGGTCTGCTCAGTTCTGTGCTCAGACTGGATGGCTATTGACATACATTTATTTCCTTTATAGAGGATGAAGGGAATATATTTGACTTACCCCAAGTGACTTACACTCCATTTGTTTAATACAAAACTTAATTTAATACCTTGAACTAAGTGTATCATTGTGTCCAAAAGCCAAGTTCACATCTATAAGTAAAAAATGACAGGATGAAAATTTTCTACCTACTATTTGGATTTAGAATTTTAGATCTAGAGTCTTGCAACTCAAGTAGGTTTTTTAAAATATAGGATAGCATGTTTCCCTTAATACTGAATAATAATTGAAGAGCAGGAAGACATGTACTAAAAATTGAACTATGGCAAAGTTTCATGTGTTCCATTTTCTTTTGAAATTTGAGGATTTTAACATCAACCTGTTAATTGGTTATTTCCTTTTAATAAAATTTTGGTTCACATAAAGGACTATTTTGTTGTTCAGAATCTTCAAACTCATGCTATATATCTGTTAACTTTTATTTATTCACAAAAAGTCCCAAGAGAGATGGTGACAAAGTCAAGGAAAACTGTTTCTACTAAGGGCACCTAACAAATTCTTTTGGCTTTATCTCAGATATTTCTAAGCAGAGATTTGACTTAGAAGAGAAGACTCATGATATCATATGGGAATCAGAAAACAGTGAAATGTATTGTAAAGAAGCAGCACTCACTAGAACTTTCAATGACAAAATTCAATTGTATCCCGTCATATCTTCATTTTTAATTATTTGATTCCAAATGTTGTCTTGTCAGAAATTAAAAATTAAAAAAATGGAGATGATGGAAATATTTCCAAAATTTTAAATACAGTACCAGCCCTTATTAATAATGTTAATAAATCCTTTATTTTGTAAGATAATGAATTGTTCAAAACTCTGGCTGAATACTTCTGGTTACATTTTCTTTGCTGAAATATTTTTGAGAAATATTTCATATTTATAGCAGGTTAGTATAAATATTTCAGTATAAGTTGAGTATTGTGAAATACTTAAACACCAATGTTGTGATGTCTTTGGGTCTAAGATGAGAGAGGCTTCACTCAGTGGGGAAATCTAAGTGTAAAGACCATATTTAAGGTTTGGGAAAATGACAAATATACATTTGGCAATGGCATGTACATTCTTTTCTTACTGTTATCTAATCTCTATAAGATGGGTATGCTTCTTATTTCATAAGTACCAAAATAATTTATGACAACACCAGAAGACTAGAAGAAGTTTCTTTATAGTATGCCCTGAGTTGTGCATTGATTTTTCCATAGCTTTTACACAACTATACTAGCATGCTAATTTTCTCCGTTCAAGTACTAGCACATTGCTTAATACTACAATCAAAAACATAACATGGTACTAGAATGTAAGTTAATCAGTTTGTATTGAATTAACATATAGTGGGTTAGTGCTTGGGGCCAGCCCCAGCATGAATGTTTTTTCTTTTCTTTCTTTCTTCCTTCCTTTCTTCCTTCCTTTCTTCCTTCCTTTCTTTCTTTCTTTCTTTCTTTCTTTCTTTCTTTCTTTCTTTCTTTCTTTTTTTTTTTTCTTTTCCTTTCTTCCTTCCTTCCTTCCTTTCTTTCTTTTTTATTCTTTACATTTTTAAAAATTTTATTAGATATTTTCTTTATTTACATTTCAAGTGATATCCCCTTCCCTGGCTTCCCCTCCAAAAAATCCCTTCCAACATCCCCCTAATCTCCAACTCATCTTCTCTGACTTCCTGGCCCTGCCATTCCCCTTCACTGGACCATAGAGCCTTCAAAGGAAAAAGGTCCTCTCCTCTCATTGATGAGGCCATCCTCTGCTACATTTGCTGCTGGAAACATGAGTCCCACTGTGTACTCTTTGGTTGGTGTTTTAGTCCCTGGGACCTCTGAGGGTACTGGTTAGTATATATTGTTATTCCTCCAATGGGACTGCAAACCCTTTCAGATCCTTGGGTTCTTCACTAGCTCCTTCATTTGGGGATCCTGTGTTGAGTCCAGTGGATGGCTGTGAGCCTGTACTTCTGCATTAGTTAGGGACTGGCAGAGACACTCAGGAGACAGCTATATCAGGCTGCTGTCAGCCAGCACTTGCTGTGTTTCACAATAATGTGTGGATTTGGTGATTGTATATGGGAAGGGTTTCCAGGTTGGACAGTCTCTAAATTGTCCTTTCTTCAGTCTCTGCTCCATATTTTGTTTCAGCAACTCCTTCTATGGGTATCCTGTTTCCCATTCTAAAAAGGATCAAAGTATCCACATTTTGGTCTTCCTTCTTCTTTAGCTTCACTCTGAAAATCAGCTTTGCTGTTCCTGAGGAAATTGGACATAGTACTACCAGAGGACCAACCTATACCACACCTGGACATATACCCAAAATATGCTCCAAAATGTAATAAGGATAAATGCTCCATTATATTCATAGCACCCTTATTTGTAATAGCCTTAAGTTGGAAACATCCAAAATGTCCTTAAACAGAGGAATGGATACAGAAAATGTGGTACACTTACAGAGTGGAGTATTACTCAACAATGAAAAACAATGAAATTATAAAATTCTTAGGAAAATGTATAGAACTAAAAAATATCACTCTGAGTGAGGTAACCCAATCACAAAAGAACACACGTGGTATGTTCTCACTGATAAGTGTCTATTAGCCCAGAAGATCAAAATACCCAAGTTACAATCCAAATCCACAAGAAACTCAAGAAGAAGGAAGACCAAAGTGTGCTTCTTCTTTCTTGTGGGTACTTCTTGAGGCAGCAGAGTGGGGAAGGGCATAGGCTGGGTGGTCTTACGGTTTCTGGAGAAAGTCTTGCTCTTAAAAGATATTTAAGGATGTTGTCTAATAAAATGTTTACTTATCTATGTCTCAGTTACTATGTTATTGTAGCTGATCTGCTTTCTGGGATACTCTGAAGCTGAAAACTCCTCTTTCTGACACTTAGCAACTCATCCTTAAACAGCAGGACATTAGGAAAGTTTTGATTGCTAGAGCCTTTTCTCTATTGTCCAGATGCCACTTGCTTGTTGGGCTAGGGTGTCGTGACCGCCTCGACCAGCGAGGAAGATGCAACCTGAGAGCTCTTCTTTAAGCAGTTTATTCAGGAACCTTGAACAATCTTCTATCTTCTGACTATCTTCTGACTATCTTCTGACTAACTTCTGACTATCTTCTGACTAGCTTCTGACCCCGAGGGGAACACCCCAGGCCCTTAAATGCTCTATCCTGAGCCTATCTCAGTAGGCCATGTAGTGCATGCAGATAGGTTGCCAAATGCAGAAGCAAGCCAGGCAAACAAGCACAGCCAAATAAGGAGTTGTTTATCACTCTAGCACCCCAGCAAGGAGCGGAAGCCGGCACCCTCTTAGGGGAAAGTTTGGAGCAATAAACTTCTATTGAACAAGGAGAAGAGAATATCTCTCACAGAAAGAAAGTTTTACATAAGCTAATATGCAAAATTTCTCACAAATTCATATACAGATTAATGCTCATTTATTTATTGATGTATATCTATTCATATCCAGTTGGTCCCAGTTTGCTTGGATTCTCATAATTACATACTTACACACACATCCTTACTTACATATGCATATAGAGTTAAAGACCAAAAACTGGTACAGAAAGAACTCACTCATTCTGGATGAAAAATGGAGCTCCAGTCTTTATTACAGAGAAAGAAAAGCCTTCTACCCTTTTAATGATAAATGATTTAAACCCATGTTTGTAAGAAAAATAAAACTGTGTATTTCTTTTAATAAGACTAAGCCTACCTTGTCTGTCAGCTCCTTCTGCTCTCTGCAGCATCTTCTTTTTTTCCTCTTTCCATCTGCATTCTGCATATTGCTCTCTTAGTATTTTATGTTTCTTATTGGTTTTAAGTTATTCCTCTGCCTATTCTAAAAAGAATTCTGTCTAAAAACTTCTCTTCAGTTCAGTTTCTCTCTCAGCTCATATCATCTCACCTCAATTCCTCTCACCTAAGTCCACCAGTTCTGACTCTTCTCTTTGTCCTCCACCTTTAAACATCTTTCAGAGTACATGATCACATGCTATGAAGTTCATCTAAATTGCACCCAGAAAATCAAATTATAAATTGAAATAGAAGTTTACAACAGAGAATATTTACATGCATATCCATGCATATCCACAAGGAAAAAATTTCTCCATTACCTGTGACAGCTCCACAGGTGACCTCTTGTTGAAAGGACCTTAAGTCCAATTTTAGAATACTTATTTACCACCAAATTATACTTTCCATGGTTTTACCCTAAGGAGTAGCTTGACATGATCATAGCTTTTATAGTTCATATCTTTATTCTTATATAATAATTAAAATATTGGAAAATCACATCATAATGGAAATTTTCTTTATAAATATTTTCTCACAAAATTCATGTATTAGAAATAATTCAAAATTTCCATTTTTTTTTCTGGTATAGTGTGTTGATTATCAACAAAAAAAATACCTTCCAAAAACAGAAGTTCAGCTAAATAAGGGAATATCAAAATTGGCTACTGACAAAATCTGAGATTTTGAATGAATGGCTTTTTAACTCTGCCATGTTTTTAAATTTCATTTAAATATTTTTTATAACAATATTATTGTTAAAATAAATGCTTTTCAGTTATTTACATCCAAACCATTTTATATTTAAATTATTTTATTAAATTTGTTTTAATGATTTATTTTAACAAATTTATTTAATAATGTATTTTATTATTTTTTGTTTTAAATGATATTCATTCACATTTCTCCTTTTACAGCAGTAAAACATATATTATTTTGTTAAAAGAAATTATTAGCTCAAAGTAATATGTAATGTTTAAAAATATATTTTTGGTTGCCTAAATGCAGTTTCAGGTATGCATCAAATGAAAATTTTATCAGAAAGCTTTCTAATATATTTTTATTAAATTGTTCAGCTTTATTTTTGATTTGTTGGTTATAGTTTTTTGTGTGTCCTGAGATAGACTATCTACATATGTAGTGGTGGCCTCATATCATCTTGTTTATACTGCCCAGATGGTGGACTAGTATCTGAGAGATTTTAGAGGTCCACGTTAGTTGACAATGCTGGTCTTCTTATGAGGTCACCCTCATCCTCAACTTATTTGAGCCTTTCCCTAATTCAATCACAGGGATCTGAGCTTCTGTCCATTGTTTTGGTATAAGTATCTGCCTTAGTCAGATGCTTGCTGAGCCTCTTATAGGACAGCCATGTTAGGATACTGTCAATAAGAATACCATATCATCAGTAATAATATCAGGCCTTGGAGCCTCCCTCTGAGCTGGATCTCAATTTGTGCTGGTCATTGTACCCTGGGTATTCTGTACATTATTTTTTGCTTATATGCACTTATTCATGACTATATACTATTCATATTCTTTTACACCTAAGGCACTCAGGATAATATTTTCTTCTTCCATCCATTTTTCTGCAGGAGGACTCAATAGCGGAATAGAATTCCATTTAGTAAATGAAGCACATTTTGGGTATTCAATTTTCAATTGAGGGAAGCCTGGGTTGTTTTCGGATTCTGGCTATCACAAATAAGGCCACTATGAAAATACTAGATAATGTGCTCTTGTGACATGTTGGATTAAGAGAGGGGGGGAGCAAACCATCCCTTTTATTTTATGGGGCATGACATGTCTGGCTCATGATCAGGATGACTGGGAATAGGGTCCAGCTAGATGCTGTGAGCTTGGGGCATTGTCTGCCTAATACAGTACACATCTGGAAGAGCAGCTGTGAGGGGTTGTGACTGAAACAGGAACCAAAGACTCAGGAGTTATGGCCAAACTCCTTCCTCCTCCAAGCAGAAATTGCCCTCAGGGGCTACAGGACTCAGAGCCAAATACTCTACTGAGCTTAAGTTACCTGAGCAGACCACTGCCCCACACTTCCCCACACTGTCCCACACCGCATATTTGTGTTCCTTTATTTTTCACTTATCTCGTGATTCTATCTCTCATACTAGATTTTTCATAGTTCCAGTAAATTCCTTCACTTTCTGATAAAAAGACCCTATATGACTTTAGCAGTATGTACCTGTTTCACTTTCTTTTTTTATTTTTCATTTATTTATACTTCAAATGTTGTCCCATTTCATGATTTTCCTCCCAGATCCCCCTTATTACATACTACAACCTCTGCTTTTATGATGGTGCTCCCCAACCCACATATCTGCCCTGGACCACCCCAGCCAGGTACAAGAGTCCTCAGATATGGATTCTTGAGGCCAGGTGGATAATGATTCTGTGGTGACAAACAGAAACAAACTCAGAGGCAGTTTGAATCTGAGTGTATTTTGCAGTTCTCAGGCAAAGGTGTTTATCCATAGAGAAACAGGTATTACAATAATAAAAAGCTGTGTTCCGTGGAGCAATATAATAGGACAGACATTGTAATAATCATTTGGAACAGCAAAATACAAAAGCATTCATGTATTACAACTCCAAAAAGATATATTCAAGAAAGCAGTCAGGAAGAACTGGTATTATTATGATCATTTGGTATTTCAAAATACAAAAATCATCAAAAAATAGTGACAAATTTACAAAAACAAGCTAATGAATTTGTATGATCAGTTACTATTTAACTTCTAGTTTATGTTCTTCTGTAACTCCTAAATGTATAAATTTAAACTGATTTAATTCTTTCTATTTAAACAATATACCAAAACCAACTTTTGATGACATGTGCAGTCATATTAAATATAATTGTTGGAAAGATATATTTATCAATATTACCTTATGCATAACTTATAAAGAAAGTACTTGCTTTTTGGTAGATGAGGTCATGGTTAGTGACTCTATCTCAAGGGATGGATTTTTGTCCATTATTCTTGCTTATGATTTTGGCCTAGGCTATCAGGAACATCTCTTATATAGGAAAAGGAATAGAAAACATTAAACGGATAAGTTTCTAAGAGAACTACAGCTCAATAATTTTTCTGCAGTGAAGAGTTTCACAACCAGTTCCAAGAGGCCTCCCTGTTTTGAGATCAACAACCTCAGTCTATGAAACTTTTCAGCCAGATCCTACTGGAGGTAGTGTGGCATCTTTTCCTTTTTTATTTTTTAATTGAAGCTTATAAATATCTCTTTGGCTGTAGAATAAAGAGAAAAGACTAATCAGAAAATAAGTGGAAAAAATGAGGAAAAGAAGAAAAATTATCATGTAACTACATAACTATCTTCTTATTTGTTAGATTATTTTTCAAGAAACACTTTTAGAGCATGTATATGGGCCATTAAGACTCTTCTGGTCTGACCACTATAGGTAAATTATTGATTGTTCCAGAATGATTATATCAAGGAACAATTAATTTCACAGAATTCTGAATAATAGGAGAAGGAAATAGTTAAGTCATATATAATAGAATAATTATGCACAACAAGGCAAACCAGATAGTAGTCATGCACAAATGAAGTCTGTATAGTTATTGTTCATGATGCAGATCAGGAGAAATACAACTTTTGAACAAACGAATTACCCGTAGGCTTCTGAGATATCATCATACAGGTCTTCTTCAGGCAGTTCCTTATTTCTGGTGGAGGGTCCCCTGGAGGTAGTATCTTCTTCTTCTCAGGTCCTAGATGTCATCCATGTCATCATATACTATCCCCAGCAATAGTGAAGAATTACTTTCCTCCAGTGAAAAATATCTTATTTCAAAGACTGAGACTTTAATTTTCAATTAAATTTGGCTAACTTTATAATGAGGGCTTCAGTTTGATTCCCTATAACTCCTACTGTATGGTTGCTGGAGAGAAGATTCTCTACAAGCATGTGCTTGGAAAACTTTAGAATGTTTATTTGCACCTGGAGCTCTTCAATCATACAATTCACCCTTTTCCTTTATCAATTTGTACAAGATACTAAGAACAACAAGCCTTTAAAATAATTTTTTCTTATATTCCCCCAACTTGTGGAAAACTTTGTATACTGGTTGTCCTAATTTATTTCCAGCCACAACTAATGGATCAAGATAATCAAAGCCATTTGCTTCTTTAAATTTGTAATATACTTTCTACTAATGATCTACTCTATTCTCTTAGCTCTCCATATAATGTATCTGTAGAGATTTCTATAGTTAAAAGTTAGAATTCCAGATTTTTAAAAGCCTCATGCTTATACTTCTGTTTCTCTAGACCCAATCATAGTAATCATTTCTGTCTTATGGAGTTTTCTTTAGAATCACAGAAAATATGATCCCATATACACTAAGAAATTTATTGTAATGACTTACATTCTGTAGTCCAACAAATCTAACAATGAGTAGCTGTGAATGGAATGTCCAAGAATCTAGTAGTTGCTCAATCTCATAAGGCTAGTTTCTTTAAGATGGTCTCCAGTAGAAACAGATTTAAATTGATATACTGGATAGTAAATGCAAGTAGTCAAAGAATGGTCTTCCTTCTTCCAATGTCCTTATGTAGGCATCCAACAGAGTGTGTGTCCCAAAATAAAGGTTTGTACTTCTATTGCTGGATCTACAACTTCCTTTGCCCCAAGTTACCTCAATCTACTGGAATAAAGAAATGTAATACCTTCCAAGGACCTATAACTTTCATTGCCATTATCCCTCAAGATCTCCATGTTAAAATATAGTTCTGAAACCTATATTCCAGCTTCAATATTTGGATAACAGTTATGTCTTTTATTTATGGATTGTAGTTCATTATAGATGTCATCAAGGTGACAATCAGTAATATTCACAAAAACTAGCCAACAGTTTTTCCCTCCCTGGAAGGAATTACTTTTGATTAGGCCAGCACAATATTTTGAGCTGATCTTTCACTCATAGTGTTTTACAGCCATACTTGATTACACAAAAACCAAGATCCTATGTACAGTGGACCAAGGGATGCTAGCCTCTCATTCTCATTTGACTCCTACCTCATGTGGAGGACATGAAAGCAATGTTGCTGATATTGTGTTAAGTGTTTTCCTGGATGATCAGCTCCTTCTACTTCCGTACAACTGTAACAGTTCTTTCAGTCTATCCTAATACTATTCATTAAAAGATGGATTACTAGAGGAGGGTTATACATAGATATGTACAAATGATAATACAAAATCAAGAACATACAGAGGAACTCAAGAGACTGTCAGCAAGGAAAGGCATAACATTCTCTCCTATCTTCTGAGGAAATAGAGAGCTCTGTTTAGTGGTAGTGATTTAAAAGGAAGAAGTCAAATTATCTCTACTACCCAGTCCACAAATGTGTTATACTATATACCAAGAATAGGTTCCATGATAGACAAGCTGAGCTGTTAGACAAAGTATCCCTGCTCTTTCAGAAGTAGTTTAAAGTTTGTTATCCGTTCATTGGAAATTAAATAATTAATGCAGAACATGTGCTTGTTTGGAAAAAAGCTCCATGTCTCTGGCCCTCTTTCTCCACTTGTAAAAAGCTTCACCACATCCTTGGTCTTGTACTCAGCTTCAGGAAGAGGGAATTCTCCATCCTCAGTCACAGAAAACAAGATTGATGGGCTACTATACAACATTTTTTATGTGTCAACCAAGAAATAGTTGAAAGGAAGAAAACTCTTCTAGTTGGTGGAAGTAGAGAGTGGGCCACCTGCCATCCTAATCGGACACAATGAGAATCACATATTTGGCATTTGGAATTGGCAGTTCAAATTGCAGTCAGCTTCTCATTTGTGATGTCACATGTCTCCTTTCAAGCAAATGAATCACAGGACACCCCACCTATCATGAGGATATAAGGTTTGTGACATAGTATTCACCTGTCTCCCTCATCTGACTGAAGCTTCAAGTTGAGAAGCATTACTCTTGGTAAGAAATCAGTTTCTCCCAAAAGTCTAACTACTCAGAACATTTTGTGTATTGGAAGAAAAATGAACAATCACATTATATGAGGTGGGTAGCTAGATGGGAATGTGGATTGCTAGTGTCAAGGATGAAACCACAGGTTAACTGAGAAGAGTCAGGAAATACAATGGAAAAATGGTGCCAAGTATTACCCTGAGCTATCTGCTTCACTACACCTACTGTTTCTGTCTGTTATTTACTGTTGATCCTTAGATCTTTGGCTTCATATACCCAAAGTACTGATAGAGCATGGTCCACTTACCCCTGAATATTTTTATTTTCCTACCTTGGAATGGACACTTTATTCTTCCCTTCATCTGAGTCTCCTCCACTTAGAGCTGCTTGGGGTTACTGTAAATATACTCTGCTTAGTAAATCCTCTCCAGGCTTTTCATTCCATACCTACTTCAAGGTTGCATTAACTATTACATATCTTAGAAATCCCTGAAGACCTTGGAATGTGTCCAATATAGCCAGGGCAGCACATTCCTAAGTCTATGAGCATAGAAGAGTCAATTGTGCAAAAATATATAAAATATGAACTCCTGAATATCAAGGAAGATACATGGCCCACAAAAGGAAAGAGGGATCTCCATCTCTCCTTGACAGTTTTATGTAATGGAAAAACATCAAAAAAGTAGGGAACAATTTAACTCACAGTTGGGCAGGAAACACAAAAGAATGAAAAACTCTCTACCTGGTTTATAATAAACAACTCTGTAAAACTGTGACTGAACCTCATAGGACCAAGACTGCCAGAAACAAATCTAATAGTTTAATTTTTTTCTATCTATATGCTTCTCAAGCTAACAGGAAAATGCTGTGAGAGATAACTGTTTCTTTCACACTTGGCAGGTGTTTCACATTGTAGAGATATAGGATGAGAGAGACATTATTATGAAGACGGTTTGTAGACAATGCCTGCAGACAGAGATCAGGGAAACATTAAAATTCAAATCTGACACTTTCACTCAGAAACAAAAATGAAAGATATAGTATGTTCTTTGTGTTCCATGCTCTATCAGTCAGGATGTGAAAAACACATGTCACCAGACACTTACCACCAGATTTTTTATCCAAATTTATCAACAAATCTTGAAATTCTACATGTCCAAATCAGTTCTTGTCTTTTCCTTAACCATTTCCAACCTATTCTATAAGGGAATTATCCAAACAATACCACACCACACTGCCTCAAAGGTAGTTATAATGATGTAGGCCTGATGGTGTAGTAGTTTGATAATCAGTTCTACATTTTGGTGGGTGTGAATAACTCATCAACCCCTGTCTAAATATGTTGGATATATGAATGAAAGACATACACAGGTAGTCTTATTTTTAATATGTCTTAAACAGTATTGGCTGGGCATTTCTAAAGCTTGTTACAGCTAGCATACAATCTCTTCTGATATTCTACGATTATTACTTTTTCAAATCTACAGTTTATCAGTGTTATCTCAGATTTAATTGAGGTAATGGCCCCTGGGGACACACTTTATCTATATTTTTATATATTGTATGTTTTTTCTCTTATAGCTATAGACATGATCTTTTTTTTCTGTCATGAGGTTTTCCTTCATATATATACATACATATATATTTTTTTCTAGTTCCTTGTTCAGGAAGTTTACCTTTTCTTGTCTTTTAATTTAGCCATTGCCCATTTGCCATTTTATTTACCTAGTACAGCCAGTTTGGAAAGGCGCCTTCAGTGTCCGATTGTGTAGAGACTCATGTGATTTGGGGACTTAATTTAACATAGTTTGGAATCAACCTTCATCCCACCATTTTTGTCCATTAAAAAGGACTTTTGCCTTAGACATATATTGAACATATTATAACTGTTATATAAACTAGATATATATTGAACATAATAACAGTTATGTAAACTATAATGTATGGTATATACTAGTAACACCTAGTCTATCAAACTTATCAATATATATCTATATTATCATACCTTCTCAAAAATTTTAAAATTTCATTTCTGAATTATGTTTTGATTTTTAACTTGTATTGCCATATGAAAACCACCTTTTTATGTCTGCATCATGGTTTTTATTTTAGTGTTAAAAACTTAAGTTATATTATGAGACTAAATAGTCTGGATCCCCATAAGAAATTTGAGAATGAATTTTTATGTAGGAAATATACAGACCTTACTTCTACAAATATACAATTTTTAGAGAAAGTTGACTGTCTGGAAATGCTCTTAATTTCTTATAATTTTGGAGCATCTGTGTTTAACCTTTTCACCAAGAACTATCTGGAAGACATTATTTGATGAAGGACCTAAGAACATTTAGCTTATCATGTCTTGTCAGAGGTAAGTGGCTGACTATTTTTTATGTGTATTGTAATTTGGACAGCATTTTTGTTTTTTTGTCAGTAAGGGATTTAGGGCAATGTTTGTCTAGTGACTACCTTACCATAACAAGTAACTCTGCCTGGAGGAAATGATATTTAACATCTTTTGTGAACTGTGAAGGTAGTCAGGTAGAAATTGCATAGTCAAATGATCATTAATAATAAAATAGCTTTAAATCTCATATTTTGTGAATTCTTGATGTTTTTAAAGGATAGATAAAGTACATCTTAACTTTTAAACCTTGAATATTCTTAGTTATTTTTATTTTTAGTAATATTGAAAACAATTTATTTTATAATCAGGATCTAATATAACTAAGGGTTTACTATCTGTCTTAACTTGTGTCATTTAATTTTCATAAACATTTTGTAATAGTATCTACAAGGACTGGGTCAAAACCTTTTATTTTTAAAAGAGTTATATATACAGAAAGTCAGTCTAAGAGTAATAATTAGTTTTAAACTTTGTGAATATATAAATATTTATATCAATTAAAACCTTAAATCTATATTAATATATGGATTTCACCAATTTAAAATTTATGTTTATAATGTATATTTGATAAAATTATAATTATATCAAATGTTGAATCAATTTTAAAGATTTCTATCAGTGTAATATTATAGTTATTAAATGTTTTATTTAAGAATACATTTATACATAATGTATCACATCTATATCTTCCCTGTTCAAAATTATGACCATTTCCATATTACCTCTTAAAATGACAAACTATATATAATTTATAAAACCACAATAATCAGAAATCCAAAGACAAGGAATTTGGATGACAACTGTCTACAAATTCTTACAGTTGTAGAGAGGTGGCAAAAAAAATGAGTGGGGAAGGTTAAAAAATGTAGAAAGTTTTGTTAAACTTAAGAAATCTAGTTTTAGTATCTGGCACCTTTATGTCTAGGAGTCTCAAGTCTTCAATGAAGTTTAGACTGGATTTGTCTTAAAGGATTGATTAACTGAGTATGAGGAATTAGTAGGTTTTTTTAAGCTGTTTTTTGAGGCAGATGACAGGAAAAGCAAGCCATTTTAGTGTCTCCATGGATGAATCTCGTCAGAGTTCTATATTTTGCAATTTTTGAATCTTACAACCAAAATTTTAGTACTATTAAGCTATTTGTATTGATTGGGTAAGGTATATAGAACAGCTGTAGATGAATTTTTTGTTTCTTGTGTGAGCAAGTGAAAGATAACTATCTTTTTATGAGCTAATTTGATCAATAACCATATGAAGTATGACATGATGAATCTTATGGGCTTTACAAACAATATTTGTTGTTGAAATTTGTTAAAGTTTTGGCCAGAGACACTTTTATGACTATGTACATAACTGGGCTGTCCCCATGTGGAGAAATCAGTAATTTAAGTTACCTGCCTTGTTTGATATTCTCATATTTTATTTTTCAGTAGCCAAGTTGTCTTGTTGTCTCCCTTGTCATGTCTGATCTTTATCACTCAGGAAAGAGTCCAGTGCTTTTTCTTCTTTCCTATTAACACAAATATTGAGCCTGTCTCACCAAATAGTATGTCCAGTATTTAGTTACCAGAAAAGTATATAGATCGATTCCCCTTAGTACCTTGACCTCTCTCTCATATTAGTTTTAATGTCATAAACACCAAACTTATCATCATATATACTTAAAACAATTTAAAGTGATTGTCTTAGTCAGGGTTCTCTAGAGTCACAGAATTTATGGTAGTCTCTATGTAGTAAAGGATTTATTGATGACTTATACTTTGTAGTCTAACTCCCAACAATCAACTCCCAACAATAGTCGGCAGCAGCTGTGAATGGAAGTCCAAGGATCTAGCAGTTGCTCAGTCTCTCAAGGCAAGCAGGCAAAGCAGAGAGAGCCTTCCTTCTTCCAATGTCAGGTGTGTTTGCTTTCCTCTACTCCTACACAAATGTTTTGGGTTTAGGGATAAAGACACAGTCTTATTTTTAGTGTCTTAAA
>JADRCD010032581.1:0-17256 GCA_019843815.1 Montemys delectorum
ATTAGTATTTCTCTTTAGTCCTTCATGCAAAAAGGAAATTTGCAATTTCAACCTCAAATATTTTTCGAATGTATTTTTCAAGATAATAATATAATTACACCTGCCCACTTTTAGGTCCTGGGAAAAGTTTAGAATGAGTTTACGTTCTCACACCACACCACCCCCAACTTTTCAATATTATAACAGCCTGTAGAGGCTTTAAACTAAACCCAGGGCATTGTGCAGTGTTTGCTGCATGAGTAAACGGTACCTAGAAGCTCAGCGCGAAGTTCCTAGTGGACTTTCTGGGACACCTGGGAGGCTGCTTAGATGACCAACTACACAGATCACCAATATTGGAACATATACTCATAGTCTCAGGACAGCCATAGGCTGCTTGAAGGACAAGTGACAAGCATCAAACTTTCAAAAACTATTGTGAAAGAAGTTGGGGATGAAGTGTTAGTTAGGGCCTGCATCAGGCAAAGGAAAAATGAATCTTGCTTCCAGAAACTACATTACTCATTAAACTGATTCATACAGAAAAGGGAGGGCCGGGTGGCGATGATGTGCTGAGTTGTTCAGTTAAATGAAGGTCAAGCTAGTTGGCAAAGACAAGGAGAATACGGAGACAGGGACAAGGAAAGGCAGAGGAGCTGACTGTTGCCGTCTAGGTGGGAAATCATTTTATGTTTTAGAGGGAAAGTAGAAATTGTTGCCTCTTTAAAAGGGAAGTATTTGACAGTTTGCAGCTCTCAGTGTGAACATTTTTCTCAGACTTGCCTAAGAATTGAGTGCAAATCAGGTGCAGAGATTGGAATTTATTGGAAAGGAACCCCAAGGATGTGTGACAAATGCTTTCATGATTATACATTTTTTAAGAAACAACTGAGAATTTCCTACAATGTATTTTGACCTCACATACCATTCATTCCCCATTCACACCTCCAACTCCTTCCAGATCTACATCTACCTCTCTGCTACCTCTTTGCCACCTTAAAAAAAATCAATGTCAATTTGTGCTGCACATATAATCATGAATGTAGGGCGAACTACTGGAGATTGGTCAACCTACAAAGATCCATACCCTTAAACAAAACTGACTTTCCCTCCTCCAGAAGCCATAAACTGTCAAGCGCTCCTTAGGAAAGGCGGCATGTTACCTCCCCGTTCCACTCCATACTAGAATGTTGGCTGGCTTGAATTTGTTCAGCCACAGCTTCAGGGACTTAGTGGCAGACTTTGACTCTGATCCTCACTTACCTTCGGCTCTTGGCATTTTGCCCACCCTCTCTTCTGGGATGGTTCCTGAGGCTTGAGGAGAAGAGGTGGTGCAAAGTCCCATTTGTGGCTGAACACTCCATTGATCCTTATTTTCTGCACTTTGACCAGTTTGCACGTTTCTATGCAAATCACTATTCACTGCACAAAGAAATGTCTCCGATGAGGTCTGAGAGCTCACTAATCTACTGCTCACTGAGAGATGCAAATTTGGAGGGAAGTTTGCTACTACGCCCGTTTATTTAGCAGAATAATATATATTATTTTAATGTATAAGAATGTAGTAGTAGGGTCCCCATGGGGTCTGTGAGCTCTCTAACAAAGGGTTCAGAGTCAGACTGACAGTGCCAGACATTTATCTTGTTCTGTGGTGCCTTAAATCCACTGATTATAATTGTGTCCCTTGAATTGGAGGATTTGATCATGGACTTCAGGCTTTTCAATACATTCACATGGTGCCAAACTTTCATCTACTTATGCTATACTGTTAACCTTGGTTAGTGATTTTAATATCACTATTAGAAACAGATCCCAAAAGCAAAACAAACAAAAAATCCAACGCTACCAAAGATGAAGGAAAACCCAGGTGCTGGGGTATGGGTGCTAGGAGATGGGAGTCCTATGGGGCAAGCACCTATGTACACACATATTTGTAAAACATTTATTGGATATTCATCACAAACTAGGGATAAGTTCCAAGGACAAGCATGTGACTTAGTCAAAATCTCCAGAGCTCACACTTTAAGGAAACAGTTTAAAAATTCAAAGGTAGAAATGATGGCATTTCTGAGGAGGGTAACCTGGGCTATTAAAAGTATGTGAAAATCATGGAGGTAGAGCTCTTCCCTGAAGAAGGATGTGGCTAGGATAAGCTGCACTTCTGATTCTCCATGCAAACTGTACCTTTAAGCACAAAATAAGGGTGGGGGTGGCAGCCGAGCTTTGCTATGGATTCTGGATCCAGTTGCTAAATCAAACTTCAGTTCGTTTTGGCACTAACAGGGCTAGATTCTGCCTGGCAGTCAAAGGCTGCCAAATCCTTGATTTAAGACATTGCCTTTCCAATGAAAAACAGCTATAATGAAAATAGCTTGTGTCTTACATAAACGCTTAGCAGTATCATATACACATTAAATAGGACCCATAGTACTTTATTGCACATGGACTGTCACAGAGTTAAAACTGCCATTTCTTTTTTATTATTATTATTCATCCTGCTTCCTTGAAGTTTCTCTTAAAAAGAAAAAGAAAAACAAAACTTTAATGTATGTGAATGCTTGGCTGAATGTATGTAGACCTCTGATGCCTACAAACAACAAAAGAGTAAGTAGGAGTCCCTCGGCCTGAATTCTTCCCCAGTTAAGTACCCTTTAACTGCTGATACATCTCTCTAGACCCAAGATTTATAATTTTAATAGTACCCATTTGTTCTGCCCAATGATGAATTTGTACCCAAAAGAATCAGGTTTGTTGGTATTTGATTTTTTTTCCTTTATACAGTTAAGTCATGACATTTCTAAACCTTAGTCTCATCAACTCTAAATGAAAACACCATCCTTACTTCAATCTTAAATTTAGATCTCACCCCTAATATGTTCTATCTCAAAGGAACATAAATATTAGATGAAATCTTCTTAGGTAAGAATGATGTCTCAGAACCTTATGGAGGAGGTAAAGGTGACCTAGGATATAGTCCCCTTCTGATAGCTGAGGCTAGTTTTGGCTCATCTGGCTACTTTTCCTTAGCTTTTTCTTGTACCATCCCATCCTCTTTCTGTTACTATGGTTAGAAATGTGGGCCTTCCTGAATGGCAGGATTCTATTGCTTTGGGCAGAGAAAGTTGGACAACCCTGAAAGACTGCAGGACCATATCTAATATATCATATATGGGATGGTTGGAGCCCAACACAAGACTGGAGATTGACAGTAATAAGCAAGATATTTCCTGTATGCTGCAACACAGGAATACACATCTGTAATTTCTTCCAAATTTCCAAATGGAGTCCACAGGCCTGTCCATTTTAAAAAGCTCATCTTAAGTTTAAGATGTAAGGTTAAAATACCTACTTGGTTCAAGTTAAAAGTATTAGGCTGGGAAATGACTTAACCAACTAGCAAAACCTTCAAATGGGTAAGACAATGTGGTAACAGCATATACAAGGCTCTAGGTTCAATTCAAAGCATTGCAAACCAAAAGCCAAACACCACCCCAAAAGGAAAAGGATAATTTGTTTGGATTTTCTTAATTTGATATATCAACATTTAATTATATTACTTAATATTGTCCAAAATTATTAATATACAGTTTCCAGTCAACAAATTTCTATTTTGGCCATTTTCTGCATATGGACTAAGTTATATGCATTTTTAAACTAATTAGTATTCATTTGTGAGTTACTCCAATTGATTAAGCATTTTAATTTAGGGCATATTTTAGTATTCCCCATACAATGTCAAAATAGCAACTAAGGAATCAAGTGAATGAATTTTTAATTTCTGTTTATGTACTATAATATATAATAATGTGTTTAATGACTTCCTGCTTAAAAATTCAAGTTAGCAAATCTAGAACAAGATGCAACATGGCAATAATTAAATAATTAAAGAGACAAGCCTCCATAATACAGATATCTATTTTATTAAAAAAGTTACAAACAGGTGGACTGCAGGGTCATCTTACAAAATGACAAGAATGAAATCTATTGGAAAAAATTGACTTTTACAAATCTTCATAGGTAATTGTTCAATGTTTGTACTTGTTATTCGAGATTTTCCTGTTCACTGATAAAGTTACAGTACATTAGATCCATGATAATAGGTTACATGATTTTGTTTACAGAGCCCTACTGCAGTGATTTGAACAACTCCTAAACAGATGCCATAATAAAGACAAGACATATATTGCATTTAATATTCATTTCTTATCCTAGTAAGCAACATGCAATCTATTGAGGAAGCTAAAATAACTTTTGGTCCCTTTTCTTAAAATGTGCTGGAGAAACCACCTTTCAAATCACTTTCCCCTGATTCCTGTGATCCTAAGTGAAGCCGAGTGAAATTTGCTGCTGAGGTCAATGACAATGAACACTGTGATAGAGAGAGAGGTGAAGGAAGGCGAAGAAGGGAAGGACAGAAGGATAGCCATAGGAAAGAAACACTGTATAAAACTCAATCTGCAGAAAATTGAAGCCATCATGAATTATTTGATTCCTTTAGAATTTCACAGAGCTAATAATGATGAGCCACAACCACTTAAGCTACTCTGAAATGAGTATTTGGTTTTAAAGTGCAAACTCAAATTAAGTATTAATTTCACGCAGTTTGTAAATAACTGAAACAAACGTTTCAGTTGCCTCTCACCATCAAACGCCAAATGTAAGAACATGAGCTCGCTTTGAGGGAATCTGATCAGGAATCAAATGCAACACGATTTAAAAAAAGGAAATCAAAGTTTAATCATTTTCTACTCATTAATTAATGGCCATGCTGACCAATAAGTCACGTGAATGTAGATATCACTTTATTTGAACACCACACACATTACAAATTTAAACTTGCCACACCCTTCCACAAACCATCACTGCATATAATAGAGCTTTCCTTGACAAAGTTATTGAGCTATTATTATAGATCAAAAACATAGTTTTGGTTTTGTTTTATTTAGAAGCATGTTCAAATGACTAAAGCTGGGCTCCTAAAATCGAGAACTTTGGTGCAGTAGGTGAGCTGCAGTTACTAACGTCTGCAAATTAAAAGCACACAAATAAAACCAAATAAAAACCTCAAAACAAAATACTGTCAAATGTTCACAACTGAAAAATAATTGCTAGAAAAAGCACTCGTCATCATGATGTTAAAACTGAACCAAAAGATTACTCACTGTAAGTATTTTTCTTTTTCTATACCTGCGTTATTGGTAAAATGTTCAAGTATTCAGACAAAATGTGCTGATTAGGTAAACAACATGGAAGGCAATGGCTATTAGAAAGCACATTTGCAAAAATAAAACACAGCCAGCCAGAGACTTGGCGCTATTTTCCCTCCTGTTACACAGATTTCTGTCTCTACTACGAACATGCTTCTTGAAAAATAACTAAAAAGCAGTTGTGATAGTGCAAGAAAACATTAACAAATATTGCTTTAAACTATTATTCAGAAAGACAAATATTAAGAACTAGAAATTGTACATGGTTTTATCTGAATTCAATTTTACATGTGCAGAAGTCTACCAGATGTCAATGCCAAGCCTGACGGGCAAAGCTGAGCTATCTCTGTTTAGGTATACAACTAATTTACCATGGACACAATATCCCTTTTCAAAGGCATTGCTAAGTAGGTCATAACTAAGTTTAGAAATTCACAGAAAGAAAAATGTTACTGCTGCAATTTAATGCTGTAAATGAGATTAACACATGTGAAGGCCTAATGGAATCAAATCCGTAACTCTTCAACTTCAAGTCAATGCTGGACAGTCAACCTCCACTGTCACCTGTAGCTTTCACAACTCGTTAAGTACAAAAACTGCACTGGAAGAAAAGGGATATTCCATCGATCCAGGTAAAATGTGATCTCTAGTTTCTTTTTACAACACTGCCACACGTAAACAAAGTCTCAAAGTATTAACCAACCATTTAAAGGAGAAAGATTTTACAAATAGGATGAAGCATTGGTACGAGGTAATATACAGAAGTAACCATTTGTTTAAGGCTCAATTTTTTCTCCATTATATCTTTCTTTTAAAAGGCATTGAGTAGGTAATACTGAGTTTGAGTAATAAATACAAGTTGAGAAACTGATTAACGAAATCAACTAACATATTAAAATTAACCCTTTCATATTAGCCAACAAGAAGAACTTAAAAAGCTATAAAAGGACAGATTGATAAACACCAGATTTTAAATGTATGGTAAACGTGCTAAGCATTACTGTTAAGGTCCATGGATCTTGAGGGCCAAAGACCTTATGCACTTCATTAGATGTATGGCAACATGCTGTGATAGAGACAGGTTTACCAAGGCTCAGTTCTGCAACCCAGGTTGTAAAGTTCTCCAAAGCAGCATCTGTGCAAATTTCCTCTGAGTTTTTATCTGCAAGTAAGACAAAAGACATTTCATGAAAACGTAGAAATATACAGGAGAACGTTAAGAAATAACCCTTACAACAACAAACCCAAAGCTTTGCATATATATATATATATATATATATATATATATATATATATGCATACATACATGTATGGATGGATGGGTGGGTGGATAGATAGATGATAGATGGATTGATGGGTGGATATAGATAGATAGATGATGGATATATGGATATATGGATGGACAGATGGATGGACAGACAGACAGATAATAGATGGATGCATGAATACTGCAGGTCACTAGTGTGTGTTCATGGGATCTCGGTGGAATTTCGCTGTGTTCTTTCCATCAGTTTAAGTAGCAAAGAAATTTACTGCTCATGTCCAGAAAAGTCACCAAGAAGCAGAAGTGTAGTAAGGCTGAACTGGAGAGAGTACACCGTCTCTGTTACTACTTGTGTTATAATACTATGACACTTCCCATTTACACATATTTGATATTAAAAACATTCATACAGATTGACATGGTCTTACAATACAGAAGTTGGGGCAAATGGTGCTTCACTTTGAACTGGATCTGTTCCTATTATAACTGGAAATGGTAGTAGTCTTCAATGCTCATAATTATGAGTTACCTTGTTAGTATACTACATTTTCCAGAGTTTAGTTTTGTAGGAATGCAGAATTATTCAGAGTGCAGATACTGCACATGCCCTATGCTAATTTGCTCGTTTTTATGGGCACCCTAGCAATCACAAGAACTTCTTCTGTTTCCTCAGTTTCTATCCTTACAGCTGACAGATTTCTGCCTTCCATCTAATAATAGGGGAGAAAAATGTATCATTTAGACAAACATTATGTCCTTCAGCTGTGCTGAGTCACAAACTGGCTTCTAGAGGAATGAAATCATGTTTGTTGTTTAATGTAGAAGATAAAAAATGTTATCATATAGCCAGAAACAAAAGAAAAGCAACTATGAAAGAGTGCCAAGTGAAGCCAGTATGAGATCTCAACAAGCTCTAGCAATGTCTATAAACACATCATTTTAATTTCATTTGACAGCTACACTTGTATTAGTGTTCAAAGAGCCTAAGAGAATGTGTTCTCATTAGCTGCAGCATAACCATGATTACTTTGAAAGAACTTCGCACTCATTATTATTGAAATCCTGCCACCTAAACACATTACAAAAACTTCCTCTTTAAAAACTATCATAAAAACTTTTGTCTAGTTAAAACTAAGTCTTAAATGTGGAAAGCTAAGTATTAGATTAGAATATGGATTAAGTTTGAACAAGTCCAGGTTCCTTACCATTAAAATAGCAAGAATAAACGCTTCCCTCACTGAGTTGCCATCTCTATTATATAAGACAGTATGTGAAAGTACTTCATAAATGAGTATATAATGTCAGGAATTGCTTTCATTTCCTTTCTTATTGATTTTTAGACCACTAGGATCATATCATCAATTCTTTAATATCCACACTTAAGGACACTCCATACATAGGAACTTTTCAAGCTTAGAATTTATAGACCTTTTAAAGCAAAACAATATTTCGTTATTTATATCTATAATACTAGAATTTTCACTAATTCATATTAGACTTCCCCCAATTATTTTTAAACAGCATGCTATAAATTCTAACTAGAAATTTCCAAAATAAATATACAAGAGCTTGAATTTTTCAGATATAACATCCTGTTGCATTTATAAAATGTGATGGCTTACAGTAACATTAAATTGATAAAATACTTGCATACTACAAACCAGCTTACTAATCACAGTCTACATTAAATAAAAGTTACATATCTATCACTTTCTACCACAAACCCGAGTACCATTTCCTGTACCCACATACCAGAAGATGGTACTCCAATAAATTGAGTCACATTCAACAATATTAACATTGAGCATACCTTTAAACAAAATAATAAGGCTCACTTTTAAAGACAGCAATAAACTATAATTCTCTGCAGCAATGAATTCTGAAGCAACTTCTTTCATTAAGTGAAAAGGACAGTGTCTCATATTAGTAATATTCAAGATGGAGCGTGTACATGTCTGTGCTCTACAGTGACAGCAAAATATTCTGTTTATTAACACCCTCGTTCATGTATAAGAAAACCACTCCAGAACCTTTAAAGGCGCCAGTCAGCTGAGTACATTTTCCTTCTCAGGCCATCACACTGAGACATGCTTGCTGCAAAGCTGGGACCTGCTGTTTTCCTGCCACACATCATAAGGTAATGCTTACACTGCCAGACAGCCAACAAATCTGAATTCTGGTAGCTTCTACTCAAATTTGCATGAAAGTATTTGGTTTTTAATATTTTTCTAATAAAATTATGAGAGTAAAAATTAGAAACAAACAATACTTAAAACTTTCTCTCAGTAAATGAGAAAGGGTCTCCCAAGGAGAGTAAGCTGGTACACCAAAGTACCAAACACAGACCTGAAAGAACAAAGATCATTGTTGATGTCAGCCTGCAGAAAATGGGAGCTTCTTGACTCAGGACAAAACACAGCAGCTCATGAAGCAGCAGAATGTCTGAGAGCTTCACAAAGAACTGCGAGGGGCTTAGCAGTTTGTGAATGTCTTTGTAGCTTTAATGGCTTTTACAATTTTAAACACAATGGTATTTACTACCATAATTTTTTATCTTTTTAGCAAATATAGATGTGCAACCAGTTACTTTTTTTTTTCTTTTTTTCTTTTTCTAGTTTCAGACATGAAATTCTGGAGATTTAAGCAAGGAACGTGCCAAAAAGATGAAAGTGCCCTTCTAGTTTTCCTTGACATTTTCATATTTGAACTAAGTATTAGTGCTATTGAAGCGCTGTTATGTGAAGAGGGAGGGTATTTTGGGGGTGGTGCTGTTACCTATATTGCCTCATTTCTCTACCCTAATTTGTATGAAGCTTATTAAAGGCACTGGAATAGGTTGACTAAATCATTAAAAGTACTCATTTTCTCCCATTAAACACAGACAGCAAAAGGTGATTCCTGGTCAGAGATGTCTTAAATGGAGGTAGAAGCATTCTAGAAGGGAAGCAGATGTACTCAATGTCTATGATGAACCCAGAGTCAAAGGGAAGGACTTAGATTTCTCTTATGGCCTAGAGCTAAAAGTGTCAAATGTTTAACATGATGAATTCAATTCTAACATCTCAAATACTGTCACCACGTCCAATGACATGGTAATAGTGTGTGGCCAACGATGAGATTCTAACTGCTAACTTTGAATCAGACCAAGTAAAATACTGTTCCCTACAACTGTAAGTAGTACTTTCCGAAACTGATATTCCCAATACTGTGGCTAATCCAAGGCATTTGTGCATATGGTTTTGATTGGATACGTTTTCCAATACGTTTTCAATTTTTCTTAGTTACATTATCTTCTGACTTGTACAACTCCACTGAGAAGCAATCCCATGAGGAGAATTGTTCCAGTAGTAAGGCTAGAACGCTTCCTCAGTGGCAGTTCTCCAACTCTATGATGCAATTTTTGTTAATTCTATTGATGGTTCATTGTAAGCCAGAGAGGTAATGGTATAAAACTGATCAGCCCACATACATTTCATTCTACAATAAAAACCTAATCTTGAGGTTGGAGTAAGCAATTAAAGAGGGAAAAGATACACGGAGGGAGTCTTTCTACTGAGACATGTCCACACCCAGTGCAGGTCTAATTAGTGGCCCCATCTACTCTGAAGTGTCAAACTGACAATCTTGTGGGGGTCAGAGAAGGGCCGGTAAGAATCAAGGGTGGTAGGAAAGGCAAGCAGTTCTATCACTTGCACTCCAGCTCTGCTACAGACTCTCTGCTCCAAAGCATGCTTCGCCCCAATTCAGATCCTCCTCTCCTCTCTGGCACCCAAGGATACATAGGAGACTTTCTCTCCACTTAAAGTACATACTCAATAAGGCAGGAGAAAGACAGATGCACCCAAAGGCACTGCACTTTCTGCAACAGACATCCACCCCAGGCTTCTACTCACTCAGTAATGTTTAACTTGGATATAAAAATGCCAGCATTTTATGATACATAATATGATATAATCTTGAGGATTTTCATTGCACATTCACTGAACTATCATATTTAGTGGGAGGGAAAAAAAAGGAAAAAAAGATTAAGAAACTGTTCTCTGTCCACATTTGTATTAAAAAAAAAAAGCCTTGAAAATTCTAATTCATACTACTCCATCTAAGAAGCAGTAGGTCCAGCTAGAATAAAATCCCATTCATAGATGTCTTAGCCTTCCAGGAGCCTTTGTTACCATCCCAGGCATTCTGCTGCCACATGAAATGACATGCTAGTCTTGAATCAAGAATCTCTCCTTTTTCTTCAGGCTGACATATCTAATGAACTGGGGCTGACATAAGTAATGATCTTTGTTCTTTCATTTTGCTTCCTGGTGTTTGGTACTCTTATGAACCATTTACTCTACTTGAGAGAACCTGTTCCATCCATAACATGCTGAGGAAAACAATAGAAAATTTTACAGACCTTCAGGCCATAGCAAAGGACACCATTCTCTCTTTTGTAAATTTTTTTCCTTTGTAACATTCATTAATACTGGCCTGACACATAGGACTGCCTCAAGCATCATTTTTAAAAACTCCACCTGTGAAAAGGTTAGACCCAATCATCACATAAGGGATAACTTTAATGCATATCTTCCTTCTTTTGGGGAAATGGATAGAACATTTAATAGTTTTATTATGACTTCCTGTTTAGAAAAAAACAAAAACAAAAACAAAAACAACCCTCTCTACCTTCCCTGCCCCTGCACCATACCCATGTTTCAAGGCCTGATTCAAATGCCACCCACTATTCCCAAGCTACTTAAACTCACTGGTTCTTAACCAGGGCTCATTCCACCCCCATGCCCATTGGGATTTCTGTCAATTTCTAGAGGTAATAGATTTTGTCAAAAGTGGAGGATCAGAACATAATTTCAAATCTACTGGGTAGCTACCACGTATGTTGCTCAACATTTGATGGTCCTAAACAGACGACAGCCCTCAACAACAAAAGCCAATTCCCAAAGTATTGAGAATTTCTGCTTTTTCCTTCCTCTAAACCCCCATGCTGCTCTGATTTTCTTCTTTTATAGTAGGTTATTAAGAAAACAGCCACCCTTCTCAATAACATTACACTCAAACAGTACCCTGTCAATTGAAGTAACAGATGTGGGAGCTACTGACTTGGGGACTAAGGCAAGGGGTAGAACACAGAGCTAGATTTTTATGAAACTATGGCTGCCCAGTCACAGTTCCACAAAGCACTTGCAAGAAGCTACTTCTGGTCACTAAAGAAACCAGGATGGTGGCTGGCTCAAAAGAATCTGCCACACTTCCTAATTTACAACAAAATGAATGCCAGTGGGAGGGTAAAAGGGGAAGAAACAATCCCAAGCCAGGCTCTGAAGCAGGTGTTAGGCAACAGATTGGTGACCCAAATTAAAGAGTGTTAGGAAATAAATGTGAGGAATTATCAGGAGCCATTCTCAGAACCCTAATAAATGTCCCCCTCAGTTAAACCTACCCAACGCTCAGCAGCAACCACAGTCTTTCTGTCTTAAGTACTATTATTTCTAACTTCATACAAAGTCCTTCTCTAAGAAGCCAGCCAAACCCTTCTCAAGTCACCTTTACTGGTCGAAGTTTGATCGTCAGTTTAGATCTAGAACTGACAGCCTTCAGGGCTCCGTGACTCACAGAGACTCACAATCCATCACATAGTTGTCCAGGTGACAGTGAGGAAGGACAAGCACAAACTCCACTAGCCTCAGGTTACAGACCCGAATACTTATCACTTCTATCTGATTTGGGGTTAGAAAAAAAACCCTGTATATAGTGCACACTGTTCTAAAAGAGCCTTCAGAAACTCGGCTCATGAAGTGTTGTATTTCATGTACTACACCTTCAGCCTGGTGCTCGGCTTACAAGAAGAACAACAAAAATATCAAGCAGAAAGCTACACATTCTACAAAGTCAGCCAATAAACTATGTAATTACTGGCATTAATAACATCTGAGTTTAGTATGTTAATCAATAAGAAGCATGAACAGAGTTGACTTGATATATTTAATCCATCCCATGTATACATATAGCCCTGTAAGTAATGGAAAAACTGAGATAATGAGAGTATACAAGGAGAAACAAACTCAAGACATTATTTATAATGAAAACTATTTAAAGATAGCTGTAGAAATGATCCAATTCCCAGTGGGTAAAATCTGACCCTCTATGTGTATGAGACTAATTTTGCTTTTACCCTCCTTTCCTATATTAATGACAGGAAGAAACATTTTATGGGACTTGGTTAATTTGTATAAGGATGATAAAACTCCAAGTACATATATCTATGTCATCTGCTCAATTATCAGTGTGAGAGAAGCAGAACTTAATAGTAAAGATGCTATCAGCACACGGAACGTGTTCAAACCTGAAGTTGGTTTACGATTTAAAAGACAGGTTATGGAATCAAGAATGTGGGACTCAATTGTCATCTACATAGCACATAAGCCTGTTCCCACCTCAAAAACTACACTGCATGGGTGACAGTATCAACAGTATATAAGCCAAACAACAGTCCCAACATTGCTTTATAAAACAACAGGTGGAGGTAGACATAATAAACGAGTTGTCATCAATGTTCTCAGATGGTAAAGGATGATGAGCAAAAACATTTTGAATAAAGCATTGTTGTCATCCTTCATTTTCAAAGATGACACTACCTGACAAGTGTCCTTGTCTAAAAAGATAAATTAGGGCCCCTGAGTCCTTTCTCTAGGCAGCATGAATAAAGCCAGACCCTTGGTTAGGAATCATGTCTATGATCTGAAATGCCTGTTGCCATTTGCAACTGGAGGTCAGCCCTGGCTCAGAAGGGTCAGTTTTATCCTCATACTGTCTTGCTAGTCTGGCATTTACTGTGGTTTTCTTACTATTCCACAGTTTTGGTTGTTTATATTACTATTTAAGTGCTATTCTCTGAGACTATTATCGGATTACAATCCAGCTGAAAATATCAAGATATGCATACAATCATCTCATGTTAAATGCTCAATAGCTCAAAATTTTACATAACCTTATTTTCTTGAAAGATCATTTAAAAAAACATACTATCATTTAATGTAAGGTGTGAAGGCTCGTTGTTGTTCTTAATTCCATTCTTTATTAGGCGGAGTAGAAATGGTCTCTGTGCTCAGGATGGTGTGTGCAGACACATCCCAGAGGAGTTAAGCAGATTTTTACTTCATCTGGTATTCAGAAGGACGTGAAGGTACTTCCTTTATTACCAGCGGTGACTTAGGTTCCACGAGTGCAAGGTACAGATGAACTTGATTAAATAATCATTCTGTTAAATCAAGTACTTCAGTGATTAGAAAATTGGTGGTTTCAATTATAGTGGCTCTCTTGCCCAGAATATAAAAATACTAAACCGTACCAGAAAATCATTCGTCATCTTGTCAAACTATTTTCGAATGCTGTCCTGTGCATCTTGGACACTAAGAGTGTTAAGCAGGGGAAAGAAGTCCTATGGATTGACTCATCCCTCCAAATGTTACCAAGTAAGGCTGAGTAGAAAAACTAGAAAGTCACTCCTTTAAAATGTAAGTCTCACCAATGGCAATACACACAATTTCTTACCTTTGTGTCGCTTACCTGCATATTAAAAACTTTTCTGCATTGAACTAAGATGTGTTTATGCTGAGGAGAAATGTTATTTTAAAAATACAGAAATTTAAGGTGGTATCAAATGTATGAGTGTATTACCGTCAACCAGCTTTTTAATTTTAAACTTGATTAAAACCAAAAGAGCCCTTGGTCCATACAAATCCACCACTAACCTGCTCGGTATGGCCATGTTTGAAGTTTTCTTTCTTACTGGACAACACAAGTTGTACAACACTGATCTTGCTTCTCCGGCAGGGATGAATAGTTCATTTGCCTGACGATCTCAGCAAAAAGTTCATCCACCATTGATTTACTCTTTGCTGATGTTTCCATGAAAGGACAGCCCCATTCTTGAGCCAGAGCTCTGCCTTCAGAAGACATAACCTCTCTTTCGGGTTCCAGATCCACTTTGTTTCCTACTAGGATTAGTGGAACTTTCTCGTATCTCTTCACTCTTACAATCTGATCTCTCATTGGCTTGATATCCTAGTCAAGCAATCACAAAGGGAAAGAACAAAATTAGACTTTTGCATTACCATAGCTAACGCTTTTCAAAATCAGAAAAATCACTCTTTGGTGATTCTATAAAGCTAAAGTCACATCCCGAAATAAAGACAACAAGAGCATTGTCCCTTGGTGACATAAGAACTAGATGGTTTGCACTGGCACTAGCTGTGCCTTTTGCATCAGGAATATAAAACTTAAGTTGTGCACTAACCTCTAACCCCATCCCCACCTTCAGTCTACTTTGATTAAAGAATCTCGTTCCCAAATATGAATAATCCATTTGAACATATACATGTTTTGCCAGCTCCCTAAACCTGCCTAGTTGTCATCATTCCTTGTAACACCTGTTATCTCAGCATAGGACTCCAGCATGTATGTAACTCCTAGTCATTTAGCAAGAGGGCTCGAGGGAGAGTGTTTTAGAGACAAGGGGAGAGGGAGGGAGAGACAGAGAGAGACAGACACAAAGAGACAGACAGACACCACTCAATGCTTAGAAACCCAGTTTTAAGATTCATAGACATAAATATTTCATTTTCCATTGGTTATTAAGCCTTGTAATAGCAAACAACTGTGGTAACAGTGACCTGGACCCAAGAAGGCCAATGCACCTGGAGTCTGGGTGAGAAGTCAGACACATCTTCCATGTTTGCTTCCCTTCTGACTTGTTCACACATATATTGCATGGGAGTAACTGTAGTGCATCACTAAAGATCACAGCATTAGCTATTTTTCAGTAACATCAATTTCTGGAGAGAATGGTTTTGATATAAGAATATTATAGTGTTAAGCCAGCATTGCCTATTTTTTTTGTGTGTTCTGTAACTTAAAAGAGTTGCCTTAAATATAAATATGCATTTCACTAATTACATTAAACAAAATATTCACACACAGGTCAAAAATACCAATTCAATCTTCTCTGAATTATTAAGCTGCTTTTCTGGGTTTCCTTATGATGGAACAAGTTTAACTAAGAATACCAACTTTTGCCTCAAAGGAATCTGAGTCTGCTGAAACAATGCCACAATTTCATACTCCCTATTTCTGTCTATAACAGAAGAGGAGACAGTGGAAAGTTTATGAAACACCTTTGAAAAGACCAAGAGACTTTGCTGATAGAGAAACAAATCTTTCGAGGATCCCTCAGAAAGGAAGTCCTGTCAAGTGCACCCTTAGCACTTTCTGGGGGAGGTGCTTTTATGGTACTTTTGTTTGGAATGTGATTCTTCCGAAAATGTCCTTTAGAGTCATTTGCCCAGAACTTATACTCTTCACAAAGAAGTTCTTGAAGTTGTTGTATAAGGTTATCAGAAAAATTCATACATAGCACTTTAACTTCAACTCCCAAAGAATCTGAAACTAGCACATTACTCTGGCTAAGGCACTTAAGATTTCTTAAGTAAGCAACATTAAGTGCATACCTTTAAATGCAGAAAAAAATAGCCGTTTCCTAAATCAATGGAGGTCAATATAACGGGTCAATAGAAGGTCATTTATTTTCAAGGAATAAATAGTAACAATTAGCGCATCTCTTAAAATAACGTTAACTTCAATCTGTTTCCCAGTGAAGGATGGAGGGATTTTTCTGAAGCAATTGGACCAGATCCAGGTTGGCTACCCGACTGGGCTAAGAAATCTGCCTGCGCCCAGCGTTCCCAGTCCCACTTATTTTCCGTAAGTATAGGCTACGATGGCAGAAAAGGATATGGGTCGACAGGAGAAAAGGAGAGTCATCCTTGCTCTCTGTTGGTTATGAATCCTAGCTACTAGTCATTTAGAGCAGTAACTTCCCTTTCAGCTGCATTCCCCCAGAAAAATGCCAAGAAAGCAGGACTAGCACGTATTTTGCACCACTGAGATTTAGGATTCAAATTGAGGAACTTAGGAGCTTGGAGTGAGGGGAGCAAGGAAAAGCAGGCACACAGATTCTAGCTATGTGTAAGCGATAATGGACTTCAAACATTTTCTTCCACCGTGCTCCTCACTTGAGATTATCTCCGGAAGGTTTGGTTGAACACGTTAATCAATACTTGTTGAAGTGAATAAGCAACTTCAGGTTGTACCGTAGGGCTAAAAATACTCAGGCTGACCTATTTCGTTTTCACTTTTCTTTTCCTTAAAAATAACTTTAAAATATTTGTCGATGTCTGTTACTTTAGCACTCTCGACAGAAACAATCCAGTGCTTTCCCATACCATGCCAAACTTTCAAAAGCCAAACACACTCATTAACGCACCGCTCAAGCAAACCCCGAAGTACGTGTAGGATTACCACACCCCCTTGAAAGAAATTACAAGACTTGGTTTGATTACCTGAAACGACTGTTGATTAACCAAACTATACACCAGGATGAACCCTTGGCCGTTTTTGATGTACAGATCTCTCATGGAGGCAAACTGCTCGGTTCCTGCGGTGTCCAGAATTTCCAGGACTGACGGGGAAGAGTCCACTTCGATCTCTTTGCGGTAGAAATCTTCAATGGTGGGGTCATATTTCTCAATGAAAGTCCCGGTGACAAACTGCACAGTGAGGGCAGATTTGCCAACCCCTCCGCTCCCTAACACCACTACCTTGTATTCCCTCATGAGTCTCACCTTCACCAACTCCTACCCAAGGGGGGGAAAAAATAACACCCCGCTAGCTGCGCTGCGGCAAGGCCAGGCGGAAGGTGGGCGGAAATGTGCGAACTGGGGAGGAGAGTGCAGAGAGGCGGAGGGG
>JADRCD010032583.1:0-14537 GCA_019843815.1 Montemys delectorum
CACACACACACACACACACACACACACACACACACACACATACAGAGAGAGAGAGGAGAGAGAGAGAGAGAGAGAGAGAGAGAGAGAGAGAGAGAGAGAGAGAGAATGGATATTTCATAGCTCTCCTAGGGACAGAAGGGAATCAGGAGACATCTTGCTTCCTCTCTAGCACCTACAGGAAACATCATTAGTTCTGGTTACATCAAGTTCTCTACCCTCTCTGTGTTGTCTGTCCTTGTTGCATCAATCAGTCCACGTGTCAATTTGTGACTGTTTTTGTTTCTTTGTCTGAATGACTATTGTTCTATGTTTCATGTTGAAAAGAAAAAAATGGTTAAAACTTTATCTGCTGGCTATTCATCTCTTGATTCACAGTGGAGTCTGAGTTAAATTGTCCTGTACGCTTAACCAGGAGTCAAGAACAGCCAGAATATCCTTGCTTAAAAGGTGCTTTTAAGAGGAGTCAGCAGCTTCTTAGTTCTAAGGCAAATAAGTTGATAGTTGTTTTTTTCCTAGAAAAATCTCTGCAATTGTGATTATTGGGTTCAGCAAATGACAAAGTACTTTTTCTCTTGAAATTATAGCTAGAAAAGGTAAAAATTCTTTGTTTGGTCTAAATTTATAAGATTCGGGTAGCCACTACATTTGGTTTCTGACTGGTCTTAAAGGTATAAATACGCTCTGCATGTCTTGGTCATAGAGTATTGGCTTATAAGTCATTGAGTATGACTAAAATTTTATAACATTGGTAAAAGAAAGTTAGCCTAAAACTGGTAACTCAAGGTTGGAGTCATTTTAAAAAACAACACATGGTGTGAACCAGCCCAGGAAATCAGGCCTCTAAAGATACTTCTAAGTTGGGATAATATTTTATGTAATTCTTATCCTAGAAACTAGACTTATAAGGAATAAGATTCTAAAACAATATCTCTTTAATTAGGCATTAAAAGTTGCACTGTCATGCCTTCATATGTAAAAATTGACAGCCAAACTTCATAACATGACAGTAATGCTTTTGGTATTCACTTTAAAGAGAATGGATTGTTTAAAATTGGGCTTTGCTTCCCAAAAGTTATGGTTATGTCTTAATATTACAAAAGAAACTTAAAATGTATGGTTAAAATTGCCAGTGTTCCATTGGCTGCAGTTTCCAGTTTGATTGGAAGCTCAGGATTCTTACCTCAACCATATTTTGTAATTAGGATGATTGGCCAGTATGGGCCTGCTGCCTCTTTTAAAAACAAGCTTTATTGGATACAGTAGTAGAAGCAAAATTTAACCCCCCTATATTAGAAAGGAGATCTCAGTGAGAATTTATTTTGTAGCAAACAGGCTCCTGGTGAACTGTTTCAAGGAGTTTGTACTACTAAAAACAGCTAGTAGAATTTTCAGAGACCCTCAAGCAGGGATTCCTTTTGTTACACAATTGTCTTATGAAAGCGCTAATACAGCTCTCTGTGGCCATCCAACCATACAAAACAAAAATAGACCTATCTGAATATATTTGTCTTTGTGCAAAAATTAGACCCTCATACAATCATGGTTTAGTTATGTTTGCCGCCTTGCAGGGAACTACTGTACATGCAAGTAATGCTTTCACAGCACCAAGTTTATAAAGAATGTTTTAAGTATAAATAATCCTAGGAAAGATTGTTCAAAAATTAGAGGCATAGACAGTAAAATTGTTCCCCTGGAATCTGTTCTCACTGCAGGAGGTGTAATCTTTAAGACTCAAGCAGTATATTCATATTAAGAAATATTTACATTTGAGTTAATGCAAAGCTCAGAGCAGCCTTAGCAAGGCTTGTGAGGCATTTATTTTGTTTTGCAAACCCTGCATAGGGAAGTTTTTGTGGCCTCTCCTTGCCTCTGGGGAATTGTGTTTTAAAACAAAACAGCATTATCACAGATCTATTCAGGTGTTGTTCAAAATAAAGTTTAAACTTAAGATTTATAAAAGGTCAGTGAGGTTGTGGAACTTGTAGAGGCATTACAATCTGGCTTGCCTACTTCATATAGAATTACTGTGTATTTAGAAGGTTGTTTTTTCCTCTGTATCCTGGTAATTGTAAAGGATTTGCTTCTAGTGACTTTGTAATCATTGGAAAGTTTTGCCTTTAGGAATGGCTAATAGCCTTGTATTATTTAAAAAAAAAATTGAATTTGAATTTTTCAGTGTATGTTGTTTATTATTTGGAGAGTATTTTATTAGCCAGTCCTTCTGAAGGGGAATTTTACTACCTTTGCTCTTACACAACAAGCTTTAAAAAGTTTGGAGTAGTTGTTGCTCCAGAAAAGTTTCAAAGACAATATTATTTTCAATATTTGGGGCCTCAGTTATATCCTAGAAAGGGTTGTGGTACGGAAAATTCAAGAAAGAAAAGATGATTTGCTTACTTCAAAAGCTTCCAGGAGATGTTTACTGGCTAAGATCTCACCTTAAGCTCACCACAGAAGGACTTAAGCCTTTGTTGGAAGTTGTCAAGGGGGAAGCAAATTAACTAGTGAAAGACAGAGCTTTGCAGAAAGTAGAGAAAGCTTCTGTAATCAATAGTAATCAATTGTAATCAAATGTTAGTTATTGTCACTCAATGTGCCCATAACAATTCTTTAGCAAAAGAGAACATTACTGTGGATTCATCTTTCTTTATCCCCAAGTAAAGTTTTAACATCCTATTATGAATCTGTTGTAGTGTTAACAAACAACTGTAGGATAGAATCATGAAAGTATTTTGAAAAGAATGTCTTACAAACCTGAGGAGACATTTATTCCTTGTTTCAAACAGCAATTAAATTGGTTATTGCAGGATATTGATTGATATTTGGCCTACTGCATAGTAAACGTTTTAGGTAAAACTGATAATCATTATTCAAAAAACAAGTTGTTAAAATTTGCTTCTTTGCATGCTTTTATATTTCCTGTAAATTTATGTATGCATCCCATAAAGACTAAATCTACAGCCCTCTATGGAAGAAAATTATATGTGATTGGAATCACATGTTTACTCTTGTATGTTTCCCTCTACTTCAGCACAAATAATTGAACAGTGCTGGAGTCACTGTTTTTAAAGTGCTAAAATCAAACTTTTAATTTATATACTGATAGCCAATATATATAGTTCAGGGCTTACAATTGCTTAAAATTTGTCCTTTTTTAGATACTATTAATTCTGAAATTTTGTAATTGTTTATGCACATACAACTCAAGTTAAGAGAAAGGACTGTTCCTTTAAAGGACCATCTTTGGATATTTAAGAGCTCATACTGGACTGCCTAGACAAGACCCCTTAAAACAATGCCATAGCAGATTTGTATACCAGGCAGATTATAGGCTTTACACAAGAACAATTGGCCATATAATCTCATTCTTTACAGCTCCAAAATAGTAATGGCTTGAGATAATAATTTAGTATTTTTAGACAATGTGCATGTCATATCATAAAGACTTGTTCTTAATGTCTGTCCCCAGTTTCTACCTGTACCACATAATATTGTTAATTCTCAAGGACTTATACTTAATCAATTTTTACAAATTGATACTCATATTTCTGAGTTAGAAAAAAATATGCACATGTAACTATTGATACCTTTTCAGGCTTTCTAGTTGCAATTGCCTTAACAGGAAAAGCAACTAAAAATGTAATCATTATCTACATTGTTTTTCTATGCTTGATGTTCCAAATCTGATTAAAACCAATAATGGAACTGTCAAGCATTTGAGATGTTTTGTCAACAATTTAATGTTACACACATTACTGGGATTCCTTATAATTCTCAGGGACAAGGAATTGTTGAACCTGTGCATTGCACTCTGAAAAATTGGCTTTCAAAAAGCAAAAAAGGGGGAATTATATCCCTGTGCATATTATTTAAATCATGCTTTTTATTTTTAAATTTTTAAAATTTGGATCCCAAGTAACTCTTTTCTGAGTGTCAATAGAATCCTACAACTAGGCATACTCATGCCTAGGTGAGATAGAAGAATCCCTTAGATAATTCCTGGCATGGCCCAGACTCAGTGCTCATCTTGGGAAAAGGGTCTTTGTATGTGGAAACAACATGGCCTATCCTTTTCTCCCTTTAAACTGGACTGGGTCCTGTGTCCCTGCAATACTTTTGCCAGATGTTAAGATCCTTCCAGGAGATCAGCCTGTTGCCTTGTCCAGCTTTCATACCTTTTCCCCCAGGCATAGGAGAGCAATGCAGTTTATCCCCCTTCTAATCAGGCTCAGGATACCTGGATCTCTTGCCACCAGCTCAGTTGGCATGGGGTAGCCACAGATATCTATAATAAGCTATCCCTGACTGATAGAAGATGTCAATATGGTTTACCAGTCTGCAGGATCAGGCAGATTCCCTGACTGAGGTAGTTCTCCAAAATAGACATGGCCTACATATACTTACCACTGACCAGGGAGACATCTGCTTGGTTTTACAGGAAAAGTGCTGTTTTTATGCAAACAAGTCTGGGACTGTGCTCATCTGAATCCAAGAACACCAACAAGAATTAGAGAAGAGACATCAGGAACTCTTTGACAACCTCATGTGAAGTACCTGGAATGGAATTCTGCCCTACATTCTCCCTTTCCTTGGTCCAGTGCTTGGCTTACTAATTCTACTATCACTAGGACCTTTTCTTTATGGCCTTTATTAAGGGACAAATAGATGCAATTAAGGCTCAACCCTTGCAAATTCATTACTACTGGCTGTCAATGTCAGATCTGGGAGATGGTTTTGATGACATTCTTACAAATGGCCCTTGAAATCACCCAGCTCATGCGTGACCCTTCACCTTTCCAGTGAGATGGACTGGCTAGCCAATGATGGACAACTGAGAGTGAGTTGTTAGAAAGGCGGGCCGAGTCAGAACATACCACACTAGGCCCAAGCAACTCCACGTGTAAGAGGTTTAATTGAGAGGGAGAGAGGGGGGCAGTAGAGTGGAAAGAGAGAAGGGGGAGAGAGAGAAAGATGGAGGAATGTTCCCTTTATATATATATATGGGTTGTGATGTAGTGGCCACAGATAAAGGTGGGAGGTGAGCCCAATGGATTCTGGGAATATGGTAGCTGTTGCCCTGGCAACTGGTCTGTAGACCCACCCATGCATCGCCACAGGCTTTGGATGTCCTGATGCTAACATACCTCCCTTTTTGATGTTATAAAGAGAAGGAAAGAAAAAGGGAAGGGGAAGCCACTGGTGAGAAGGGAATGAGGGCGTCATATCTCTTAAGCTACTTCCACCTGCCTAGGGGCATTCTCAATGATGGGTAGCTGGCTTTCACCATCAGGATCCACCTGGTAAACATTTGCATCAGGTTCCTCTGTGGACAGTGGCTCATCTGTGGACAGCGGCTGGTAATCCTGTAGCAGGACTTGACTGATAGTTTGGTTAGAATTTTTTTGTATTTGTTGTTGAAGAAATGTAGAAACAAGATTAATGAGGCAGGGAACAAATAATAACACCAGGAAGATGACTAGGAGAGGAGTTACAAATGGGAGTATCCACTTCCATATGGGGTTTTCGAAAATCTCAGAACTGGAGGTCTCACGGTCTCTGAAATTTTTTATGTCTGACTGTAGCTCCTGGATTTTATTTCTTACTATCCAGGATTGGTTGACATAGAAACAGCATTCTTCTTGGAGGAACAGGCAAAGACCACCTTCTTTAGCTGTCAGGATATCTAGTCCCCATCTGTTCTGAAGCACCATGACTGCCAAAGAATTGATCTGTTTTTGGATAGTAAGCACAGTTTCAGACATTTTTTGAAAATCGCTTTGAAACTGAGAAGTGAATGTATTATATTGGATCATGGAAGTTGTTATCCCTGCAACTCTAGTACCAACACCTATGGCTATTCCTGTAGCAACCTTGAGTGGCACAACTTGAACTACCCTCTTATGTTGGGCAGCTATCATATCTTCAACTGGGATTGGCACGGGCTCATTTCCCTGAATTACTCCCAGTTCAGGGAAAAGAAGTACTAATGTGCAAACTCCTGACCAGCTAGCAGGTAGGTGATGATATGCCTGAGTGCCACAAAGAATTGACGTGTTTTGGATTGTAGGGCATTGTGGCAGAGATGATACATCAAGGGTTATAGTTCTATTACAGTCTAAGGAGCTCAGCATTCCCACTGAATGAGTCCCAGAGGCCTGAAAACAGGTTACCACACCAAAGAGAGGAACAGAGGTAAGGTATGGAGTCATGGCAACACTGGAGTCAGGACAGCAGACAAAGGATGAGGTAACGTTACTTGGCAGTATCACTAGAGATGCTGTAAGTGACAATTGTGAGTTAGTTACAAGGGGTACACATAACCAGCAATCCTTAAAGCGTCCAGGTCTGGTGACATTAAGGAGTTGATGTACCAACATCAAGGTCTGAAGAGAAAGGTGAAATGACAAGTTAGTGCCATTTATGAGGGGTGATGTCAAAGAGATAAGGACCTCAGAGGAGTGTTTGATTATCTCTCCTATTTTTTCGATAACCAGGAGTTGGGCAATTGAGACATATTTTCTCTGAATATGGATGGTACTTACTGGGGCCCCGGGCTGATTTTTACAATAGAGCTTACCAACAACTCCTGTCTCCCACCTGGAATCCCACGGGTCTTGTATGTAGAAAAAGAGTGTCTTGCGATGTTGATAGAAGAAATGATTCATCTGTGGTCCTAGTATATGTATTTGACAAGACCAATATGGGCAGCCCCCATATTCGTCTGGCCATTTTCTACAATAATCTTTTGTCTGGTCAAAGAGAAAGCAAGTATAGAGATCATAATATTTAGATGGGATTACAGATATCGGGATGATAGCAATTTGGATTGGTTCCTGTCATCCGGCTATGGAGCAGTTTCCTGACCCTATTTGGAAAGTCTGTTATCTGTGGGGGCTTCATGAACCTCAAATTTCCAGATGTAAGGGCTACCCTGGATAGAAATGAACAGCAGATGGAGGATGAGAAACCCATGTCTAATCCAGTGAGGTGGAGCTCAGCTGCTGGAGTGGAGTCTCATTTTCTGGGATTGGGGACAAGGTTTCATTGTCCTCTGGAGCTTAACAGAGCACAGGCCTTTTAAGATTGATGTGTATGAAGAAGAGTCATTTTTAGGTGGAGGAATGAAAGGTTTCAGGTGAGACAGATAGATCCAATGAGAGAATCCCTTGAGGTTAGCAGCTGTAGGGGTCACAAGAATTACTTTAAAAGGGTCCTGCCACTTGAGAGAGAGCAGTGAGGGCCAATGACCTTGAGGGGATAGAAGAAGTTGGTCTCCAATGTTGATAGGTAGTGGACAGGAGACAGTGCATGGCTGAGGTAGATTGTGGTCAGCAAAGTTCCATAGGAGAGAGTGGAGGTGGCAAAGTAATGGGTAAGTAGATGGTCTGGGAGGGGAGTGCATTTAGGTGAAAGACCAGGAGTTAGGACTAGACGTCCATACATGAGTTCAAAGGGAGAAATGAGGAGAGGTCGCTTCAGGAGAGCTCATAACCTGAAAAGAGCCAGAGGTAGGAGTTTTATCCAATCAAGGTGAAGTTCCTGTGACAGCTTAACAAGAGTAGATTTTAAAGAGTGATTAGTTCTTTCTACATTACCAGAAGAATGAGGGTGGTAAGGAATGTGAAAATGCCAGGGGATATCTAGGGCCTTAGATAGGGTTTGAGAGACTTAGAAAGTAAATTAAGGACCATTGTCTGATTGGAGAGAGGCTGGGACACCAAACTGGGGGATGATCTCTTGGAGGAGGAGATCAGAGACTGTCTGAGCCCTTTTGTTAGTTGTGGGAAATGTCTCTACCCACCCTGAGAAGGTGTCCACCAAGACCAGGAGGTACTTGGCATGCCTGACAGTGGGCATCTGGGTAAAGTCAAGTTGCCAGTCACTTCCAGGAAGGAAACCTCTAGCCTGATAGGTAGGAAAAGGGGTGCTATGATACTTTGAGTTGGGGTCAGATTTCTGACAGATTTTGCAAGAAGCAGTGATAGATTTTAAGAAGCTTAAGTCCTCAGGAGTAGGCTGTAGAGAGGGTATTGAGCTTGTGTTATATACTTGGTAGAATCCAGTAATTGGATGACAACAGGAGAATGGTGTTTAGCAGCAGAGGGGTTCTGGACATCCCAGACTCGGGGATCTACCTGAGAAGCTGGTAAAGGATACAGCATGTAAGTGTTAGTAGGTTGGCTGGCTAGGAGAAGGAGCAGAGGAACTGCTAGCAAGCCTGGGTTTTGGGGAATGTGGGGAGCAAAGGATATAGAGGCTCCCAGCCTAGCTAGAAGATCCCTTCCAATAAGGGGACAGGACATATTGACACTACCAAAAAGGAATGGGTGAAAGGTACACCCCTAAAAATGCAACTAAGTGGTGGGGTCTGGAGAGGGAAGTAAGGTTGTCCTCCTACCCTAACAATAGGAGAACCAGAAGTAGAAGTGGGTCCCCAAAACTCCATCAGGACCGAGTAAGTGGCTCCAGTATCCAAGAGGAAGGAGATGGATCACCCACATACCACGATATTTACCCGGGGCTCCCTGCTAGTGATGGTAGTGGTCAGGTCAGGGGAGCTCAGGCCTCCTCAGTCAGCCATAGCCAAGCCTAGGAGATTAGTTGGAGGGTAATCTGAGAGTGATGTCCCCCTGTTCTGCATAACATGAGGGCAATCAACACCCTAATGTCCATCTTGATGGCACCTAGGGGATAGCCCTCTTGGCTTCTGGAAGTTAGTGCAGGATTTTGCCCAATGACTTTTTTTTTCCCCACATTTGTAGCAGGTACCTGAGGTCTCTGAGTCTTAGGAGACCATGAGTCCAGGGTAGTGGCTGGGACTGGTCGGACAGCCTTTGCCAGCATATGGTAGTTTTGTTTGTGGACTTTGTCATCTCTCCCATGGTACACTTTGAAGGCTAGCGCTAAGACTTCTGCCTGTGGAGTTGGGGGTCCCCTTTCCAGTTTTTTCCATTTCGCTCTTATGTTGGGGTAGCTCTGGGAAAAGAAGTAGGTCATCAGAAATTGCTTACATTCTGGGTTTTCAGGGTCCAGATTGGTATGCTGTAATAAAACCTTTGTAAGGTGTGCTAAAAATTGAGATGGATTCTCCTGCTTTTCCTGGACAAACTCTTGGAGGTTTTCAAAATTTACTGGCTTTAAGGTTGCTTTTCTAAGACCGGACAGAAGGCATGTAATGAACCTGTCCCTGGCTAAAATACCTGCAGAAATGTAATTCCACCTGGGATCCTGGTCCTGCATTGTCTCAGAGCCAATTGGGTATGTGCTGTCTGTTTGGTGAATTCCATCTGCATGCACTCTTGCTGCTTCCTAGACTTATCTGCATTCCTCAGGAAGTAAGTTGTTAGTAAGGATCATATGAACATCATGGAAAGTCAAGCTATAAGACTGAGTGATATATTGGAACTCTTTAATAAACTTGGAAGAATTAGAAGTAAAAGATCCCAGCCTGTTTTCTATTTGGGAAAGTTTACTAAGTGAGAACGGAATATGTACTCTGAGAAGACCATCTATTCCAGCAACTTCCCTTAGAGGTAGAACCGTTGCTGGGTCAGGTGTCTCTGGGAAGGTAGGACTTGGAGGTTTGTAGCCTTAGAGCGAGTGACAGGAGGAGTGATGGTACCTGCCAATGTGGAGTGTTTGGAGCAGCCCACAGTTGGCACAGAAGAAGGGGAGGGGTCTGGAGAGGTAGAGATAGCAGGCTATGGAGCATCCTGGTGAGGAAGAGAAACTGAGGCAGCAGTTTGTGTTTTCAATGGTGTGGAGACAGGTCTGCAGTGAAAAGGGGGTGGATCATTAGCTGGATCTAGCATTGTAGCATCATCTAGCGAAGGTTGTGTAGATTTCATGGCTAAGAAAAGTTGGGTTGGGGAACAAGAAGAGCACAAGGAGGGATTGAAACAGAGATAGATAAATGCTTGGACATAGAAAACCTCCTTCCATTTACCAGTTCACTGCCAGTATGTATTAAGAGCCCTTAAAATACCTGGATCTAGGGTGCCATTAAGTGGCCATTTTGAACTCCCATCTAGTTGATATTTAATCCAGATCTTATTGCAGAGATATATTAATTTTGATGCCTTCAAGTCAGTTGTTAGCTTTAAAGATTTGAGATTTTTCAGGAGACATCCCTGAGGGGTGCCTGGAGGTGTGGTTGAAGACATTCTGACACCCATTGGCGGGTAGTTGGACTATTCATACCAGCGTCCTGAGAACAATCCAACAATCAAAGAGTTAACAGCCAAAGCTAGTGGTTCAAGTTGTCACAAGAAACCCCTAGTGGCTACCCAGCAGACCTAGGTGGCCAGCTGTGGAAAGCAACCCACCCTGGATCCAAAGAATTTTTCAGCTGCTATGAAAAAGATTAGGAACGAGAGTTGCTTTTGAGGGAGGGACAACAAATGGCAGAAGTCCTAAGACATATGTCAACTGGGAGGTGTGACTGTAAACCTCGTGGTTCCCAGAGAAGGCTGGCTAGGCCTTATCTGGAAAGCTGGAGGTCCTCCCCTTGACTGATCCTATTAATTAATATGCCAGTGTCTGTGTGAGAATTATAGCGGACTGGTAAATGGAAAACATGGAACTGAATGGGTAGGTGTGGATCTGATAGACCAGGCAGGGCATGGCTCACGTAGTAAAAGTTCATATGTCCCGCAGTGTGTGGCTGTGGCTCCGGCTCAGCTGCAACTTGGTGGTGGTGTCTTCAGCGAGCAGTGGCAACTTCTGTGGTGAAAGCCTGCGATTGTTGTAGCCACCAGTTGAGGGGGCCGAGAACTCGCATACTCATGACAGCCAAAGTTGCCGGTGCTGGGATTGATCCACGTGATCATGATCGCTACCCACCCCGCTGCAGGGTAGCAGAGCAGATGCTGATGCGAACCACCATGTCCTGGGTTTCGGCACCAAATGATGGGGAACATGTTAGAATGTCGGGTTGCATCAGAACATACCATACTAGGCCCAAGCAGTTCCACCTCTAAGAGGTTTAATTGAGAGGGAGAAAGGGGGCAGTAGCACAGAAAGAGAGGAGGGGGAGAAAGAGAAAGATGGAGGAATGTTCCCCATATATATATATATATGGGTTGTGATGTAGTGGCCACAGGTAAAGGTGGGAGGTAAGCCCAATGGATTCTGTGAATATGGTGGCTGTTGCCCTTGCAACAGTTCTTTGGACCCGCCCATGCATTGCCACAGGCTTTGGATGTCCTGATGCTAACAGAGAGGAGGAAGCCACCCTTAGTATGAATGGCAACCTAAGACAGGGAATCCCGCTAAGTTGATGGGGTCCCCCCTACGATGGGTCAAACTATTCTAGGCATGCCTGTTCTTGCCTGACCTAAGACAGGCACAGTCCCCTTGGAGTCTCTAGGACCAAAATGATTTAGATATTGCCACTCTAACCATGCCTTGCTTCTGTATACAAAAAAAGAGGTACTTGCCGGGGTCCAAAAGCCCCTGGCATCTCAGTCTCCATTGTGTCCCTGAGCCATCATCTATTAACTAACACTCTTGTTTCTTCTACTATCTTGCTTCCATTCCTGAAATTGACTCAGGACATTGTACAGTGGGGACATTCCATTTACATTAATGTGTAGCCAAGCAATATACTGGTTTGGCCCATGCACTTGGGCAAATACCTTTGTGGTCTGTAGCTTTTTAGGCCCTTTGATTCCTTAAAGTAAACTTAGACTTGAACAGAATTTTTTGTCTTGTCTCCTGATACCAATTTGTTTTTGTTGTTCCCCTCTCTTGAGAACCTTATTGTTTAAGTCCTACAGATCAGGGCATATAATGAGATGATCATGTGATTTTTGTTCTTTCAGTTTGTTTATATGATAGATTATGTTGATGGAATTTACTATACTGAAACATCCTTGTGTCCCTGAGACGATCGTACGTGATATGATGAATGATGTTTTGGATGTATTCTTGGATTCGGTTTGTGATGATTTTATTGACTTATTTTTGCATAAATATTTGTGGGAAAAACTCCACTAATTATGGTTGAAATTCACTATGACTGGATGGGAGATTCCCTTGATTAGCAGGATTTCTTCTTCTCCGATCCTGTCTGGGGAATTCTAAGTTCCCATACATCCTCTACCTGACTAATGTCATATAGCCTCAATTAGATTATACAACCAATTTCCATTCTCTTGACAAACTTGTTCAGCTAGTATCTGAGAACCTTGAAATACTTCCCTATGCTCATGAGGCATTCGAGGTACCCTAAGTCCCCCCAGTCAATGACATTTTCCTATCCTAAATGTCCCTAGCTTCAGTTTCCCTTAACTTTGTAAGCCTTTAGTCACCCTAAGTTGATCTGCCTACTCACAGATAGTAACCATTGTATGTACTCACAGGGCTTCTGAACCCTTGCTTACCATGTCTGATCCCAGTGCCCTTGTGAATTGTATTGACCAAAGATCCACCAAAGAAGGGAGACCCACAAATGTTGATAAGGAAAATTGGTCTGAAATTCTCTTTTTTGTTGAATCTTTGTGTGGTTTAGGTATCAAGGTGACTGTTGCCTCACAGAATGGGTTTGGCAGTGCTTATTCAATTTCTATTTGGTGGAATAGTTTGAGGAGTATTGGTATTAGCTTTTTTTTTTTTTTTTTGAAAGTCTGATCTAAAAAATGTGGCCCTATTTTTGTTTTGTTTGGGTTTTTGTGGGGGGGATCATGTGGGATACTTTTAATGACTATTTCCTTTGAGTTATGGGACTATTTAAATGGCTTACCTAGTTTTGATTTAAATTTGGTAAGTGGAATTTATTTTAAAAATCACCTATTTTGTTTAGGTCTTCCAATTTTATGGAGTATAGACTTTTGAAGTAGAATCTAGTGATTTTTTTGATTTCCTCAGTATCTGTCCCTCTTTTCATTTTTAATTTTCTTAATTTAGATATTGTCTCTATATTTTTGTTAGTTTGGCTAAGAATTTGTCTAACTTCTTGATTTTTCTCAAAGAACCAGCTCTTGGTTTGGTTGATTCTTTTTATTGTTCTCATTGCTTCTAATGTATTGAGTTCAGTCTTGAGATTTATTATTTCCTGACATCTACTTGTCTTGGGTGTGTTTGTTTCTTTCTGTCCTAGAGTTTTCAGGTGTGCTTTTAAGTTGCTAGCATGAGATCTCTTCAATTTCTTTATAAAGGGACTTAGTGCTAATCAACTTTCCTCTTGTTACTGCTTTCATCGTGTCCCATAAGTTTGTGTGTGTTTTGCCTTCATTTTCACTAAATTATAGAAAGTCTTTAATTTCTTTCTTTGTTTCTTTCATGACCAAGTGAGTATTGAGTAGAATATTCTTCTATTTCCATGAGTTTGGAGGATTTCCATTGTTTCTCTTGTTGAATGGCACCTTTAATCCATGGTGGTCTAATAATGCACAAAGGGTTATTTCAATATTCTAGTATCAGTTGAGGCTGGCTTTATAACCAAGTATATGGTCAGTTTTGGAAAAGGTTCCGAACTGATGAGAAGAAGTTATATTTGTTTATGTTTGGATGAAATGTTCTATAATATATTTTACATCCATTTGATTTATAACCTCTATTAGTTTCATTGTTTGTCTTTTTAGTTTTTATCTCAATGATCTGTCCATTGGTGAGAGTGGGGTGTTGAAGTCTCCCACTTTAGTAATGTTTTTATTTTACTAATGTGGGTGCACTCCCCCTGTCTTTTTTTATTAGGTTTGATTGAAAGCCTATTTTAGTAGATATTAGAATGTCTATTCCAGCTTGCTTTTGGGTGCATTTTCTTGGGAAATTTTTTTTAACTCTTTACTCTTAGGAGATCTCTCTATCTATGTTGCCAAGGTATGCTTCTTTTATGGAGCAGAATGATGAATCCTGATTACACATTCATTCTATTAGCCTCTGCCTTTTTTATTGGGTGAATTGAGTCCTTTGATTTTAAGAGATATTAATGACCAATGATTATTAATTCCTGTTATTTTTATGTTGGTGATAAAAGTCAGGGAGAGAAAGGGACAGAGTGTTCCATTCTTTTAGTTTTGCTGGTGTGGGATTATTCATTTCCTGTTTTGTTCTTGGGTATAATTAACCTCCTTGGGTTGGAGTTTTTCTTTTAATATTTCCTATAGGGCTGGATTTCTGTATAAATATGGTTTAAATTTGGTTTTATCATGGAATATCATGTTTTCTCCATCTATGGTGATAAAAGTTTTGCTGTGTATAGCAATCTAGCAGCTGTGATCTCTTAGAGTCTCCAAGATATCTACCCAGCCTCTTCTAGCTTTTAGATTCATCATTGACTAGTTGAGTATAATTCTGATAGATCTGTCTTTCTGTGTTACTTGAATTTTTTTATTGCAGCTTTTAATATTCTTTCTTTTTTTTGCACATTTAGTGTTTTGATTATTATGTAGTGGAAGAATTTTCACTTCTGATTCAGTCAAATTTATGTTCTACAAGCTTCTTGTATGTTTATAGGCATCTCTTTCTTTAGACTGGGGAAGTTTTCTAGAATTTTGTTGAAAACATTTTCTAGAACTTGGACCTGGGAGTATCCC
>JADRCD010032586.1:0-19897 GCA_019843815.1 Montemys delectorum
GGGCTGAGCATCAGAAAACTTCAAAAAAATCATAAACTATTTTACTAATACAATTATATTTTCATAACTTATAGAAGAATACTTTTTTGAATTTCTAGATTATCATGATTTAATTTATTTCAAACAGAAGAGCCAAGTAGGGGACAGAATGAAATAACTCTTGAAAATTAATTATTACAATTTTTATTTATTTATTTATTTATTCATTCATTCATTCACTTTGCATCCCAATTGAAGCTCTCCTCCCTCATGTATTCCTAGCCAAACCCTTACAAATCCCTCCCCTCATTACATCCTCCCCTTCTCTGAGAAGAAGCCCACCTTGAATTCTATCCTGCCCTAGAACATCTAGTCCCAGCAGAACTAAACACATCCTCTCCCACTGAAGCACCACCTGGCATTCCAGCTAGGGGAAGAGGGTCTAATGGCAGGCAACAGTGAGAGACAGCCACCACTCCAATTGTTAGTAGACCCACATGAAGTCCAAGCCCCACATCTGTTCCAAATGTGTAAGGGGTTCTAGGTTAAGCCTTTGAATGCTCTTTGGTTGGTGCCTCAGTGTTTCTGAGTTCCCATGGGCCCAGAATAATTGATTCTATAGGTCTTCTTGTGCTGTCCTTGACTACCTTCTGTCACTCACTCTTCTGTAAGAGTCTTCTTGCCTCCATCTGCTCCTAGATGAAGCTTCTCAGCAGACAGTTATGCAAGGCTCTTGCCTACAAGCATAGAAAGAGTATCATTAATAGTATCAGGGGTTAACTCTCTTCCATGGAATGGTGTTTAAATTAGGATTTTACTGCTGTGAGCAGACACCAGAACCACAGCAACTCTTATAAGAACAACATTTAATTGGGGCTGGCTTATAGGTTCATAGGTTCAGGCTATTATCATCAAGGCAGGAACTTAGCAGCATTCAGGCAGGCATGGTACAGAAGGAACTGAGAGTTATACATGTTCATCTGAAGGATTCTAGAAGTCTGGCTTCCAGAAAGCCAGGGTGAGGATCTTTTTTTTTAATAGATATTTTCTTTATTTACATGTCATATAATATCTCCTCTCCCAGTTTCCCCTCCGAAAAAAACATAAATTGAAACAAAAACAAAAACAAACAAACAAAAACCCTGTTCCCTCCCAGCTCCCCCTACTCACCAACCTATGCTCTCCCTCTTCCTGGCCCTGGTGTTCCCCTACACTGGGGCATAGAACATTCACAGGACCAAGGGCCTCTCCTCCCATTTATGACTGACTAGGCCATCCTCTGCTATACATATGCTGCTGGAGCCATGAGTCCCACCATGTATACTCTTTGATTGGTGGTTTAGTCCCTGGGAACTCTAAGGGTACTAGTTCATATTGTTGTTCGTCCTAAGGGGCTGCAAACCCTTCAGCTCCTTGGGTCCTTTCTCTAGCTCCTTCATTGGGGACCCTTTACTCAGTCCAATGGATGGCTGTGAGCCTCTACTTCTGTATTTGTCAGGCACTGTCAGGGCCTCTCAGGAGACAGTTATATCAGGCTTCTGTCATCCAGCACTTGCTGGCATCCACAATAGTGTCTGGATTTGATGATTGAATATGAGGAGGATTCCCAGGTGGAACAGCCTCTAGATTGTCCTTCCTTCAGTCTCTGCTCCATACTTTGTCTCTGCAACTCCTTCCATGGGTATTTTGTTTTCCCCCTTAAGAAGGAATAAAGTATCCACACTTTGGTCTTCCTTCTTCTTGAGTTTCTTGTGGTTTGTGGATTGTACTTTGTGTATTCGGAACTTCTGGGCTAATAACCACTTATCAGAGAGTGCATACCATCTGTTCTTTTGTGATTGGATTACCTCATTCGGGATGATATTCTCCAGATCCATCCATTTCCCTAAGAATTTCATGAAGTCATTGTTTTTAATAGCTGAGCAGTACTCCATTGTGTAGACATACCACATTTTCTGTATTCATTCCTCTGCTAAGGGACATTTGAGGATCTTAAAGCCCATGCCTATAGTGATATACTTTCTCCAACAAGTCTACACTTTTTCCAACAAGGCCAAACTTCCAAATAGTGCCATTCCCTGAGTCAAGAATAACCAAATTACCACAGATGGTCTCAAGTTGTGGCAGTCATTAGCCAATCCTTCAGTTTATGCTCCATCTTTATTCCTGAACATCTTGTAGGGAGGACAAATTTAAGTTGATGGTACTGTGGGTGGCTTGGTAACCCCTCTACTGAAATCCCACCTGCTGTAGAAGTTAGTTACTTCAGTCTCCATATCCCCTGCTGATAGAAATCTCAGGTAGGGTCACCCCCATAGATTCCTGTAGCCTCCCATGTCCCAGGTCTGGAGCTAGTCCCAGAAATACCCCATAACTAATTTCCATGTTCACTCCTAGCTCTCTCCCTTGCCCCAACCCACATCTGGTCCCCATCCCCATTCCCTTCCTCATACTCTCTTCCCTCTCTCTATCCACCTTCAATGACTGTTTTGTTTCCCAATCATAGTGAAATTCACACATCCTCCCTTAAACCTTCCTTATTAGTTTCTTTGGGTCTGTGGATTGTAACATGGTTATCTTGTACTTTATGGCTAAAGTCCAATTATAAGTGAATATCTACCATAGTATCTTTCTGGATCAAGGTTACCTCACTTGGAATGATATTATACTAGCATATTTTTATAACTATTTCAATTTTAAAGTTTTCTTGCTTAAGACCTATTATTTAATATAATGTGCATTAAAGCACATTTTTCAAAAAAATGTTATGAATTTACTGACATGTTACTTAACAAAAGCTTGCCATGGAATCTAACTTCATTATGATCCTTGTATTACTTATAAATATTTTTATATCTCTTTCTTTCTTGGAATTCCACAATCCTCATATACTTGTGGTCCTAAATGACCTAGGTTTTCAGAGTCACCAATCCTGAATTTCAGGAGCATAGGCAAGTGAGTACAGTAAAAGATAGGCTGGTATTGTTGTCTCCCATTCGTTGTCCTTCAGGCAAGAATAGAAAAGAAATGTAAAACACTCCATTATAGAAATAGTTGCAATGATTATATGATGTTTTCTCTTATGTTAAGGGATAATTTATTAGAAAATATTAAAATTTCTGTAGAAAAGATATTTAACAAACATAAATCTGATTTTTAAAATTATAAAGTGATAAAGAATTTGTATTATAACTAAAAAATAATGAAGAACAGCAACATTTTTAAAATCTCAGAGATAATGTGTTTAAATGAATAATGTCAAAATTTAGCTATTAAACAAAAAAGGATAATTTTTTAATTAGTCTACAAAATAATGACCTATGCTCAAAGAAAATTAAAAACAGAAAAGAATTAAGTAGTGTATCCTGTTTGTCTATATCTTAAATTGCCATAATATGTACATATTTATTAAATTATTCAAATGCATTGAAAATATAGCTTGGTTGTTTAAATATTTAATTATTTTATTTACTTTGCTTAGTTATTTGACCATGTAATTATAAAATCTTTCATATCAAAAATAAATTGGGAATAAAATAGACATTTTACTTATCTTTATGAAAATGTTACTTAGTGGAAAAGATACAATTTGAATGAGCTAAACATTATCTAAGAAGACCAAGTCTTTACTTAATTTGATATCATATATTAAAGAAAATGGGTGAAATATACTCAATATTAGACTTGAAGATTCCACAACAGAAGACATGAAGTACTTCATGATTTATCTAAGAATAGAATAGAATAGAATCAGCTGACAATGATAATTGTGTAGCTTAAAACAAGCATATTAGCATGGCCAATGTGATAAATTTAGGAGGAAACGCCATGCCATGTTAAACCGAAATGTTTTCACATAATCCTTTTACCGTAGGAAAACAAACATTTCCTAATTTTCCTCAAGCTAATTAAGTCGTGGATTGTCACATTTATAAAAGATCGTGGGAGCTATACTTATTAACTTTTAATTTAGTTATGAATGCGAAGAAAGACAAGTGATGTTACCTTTCCTATAGTTTACTTTTATAGTATGCCATGTATTTTTCACTACAAATCTTGACTAACTTCAATTAGTCCTTTTTAATACTTTGTACCTTCTTAAATTACTTCAAAAGTTTAAGGGAAAGCATAGTAACCATGTAAAAATTTAATAGATGTTGACTTGGGCTCTTTATTGGCTCACAGTGCAAAATATGTGTTTAATAGAAACATTGCCAAATTTACTGTTGATAACAAATCAGAGTGAACCAATTATTTACATTTGGTAGAGAGGTTAGTATATTTACCTAGAGAGAAAAGTGCAATAATTATGTTTTTTTAATTTTGATATGTGATTCTATAGATATTTAATATCAATCATGCTGAAAACTTCATTTCTCTAATATAAATCATTGTTAAAATAAAAATACTTCTTTAGTTCCAGATTGAATCACTGTTAAAGTTATACTTAAATAGAGGATGGAAGCATTTTTCAATAAGTGTAACACTATAGGGTACTTTGTAATAGATGTTCAGATATAGGGCATTGTTGTTAAAGTTACAGCTTTTGCTGTTTTTCTGATAAATGTCTACTAAATTACAAAACACCTCAAATGTTTAGAAAGGGATGTGTTTTTTTAAAGTATACCTTACAAGATGGGGCTGTTGTTCAGTGGTCCAGAGTTTGTCAACTGTCAGAGTAGGCTCTGTGTCCAAACTCCAGCACTAAGAAGAAAATGACCAATAAACCAAAACATCTTCAGACATACATTCTATGTGTATACATATATTATTTAACAACGTGATTTTCAAATACAGTTTATGTATAAAATGACTTTTAACTATGCTATAGATATGTTAATTATAGATTTACATCACAATTTGTTTATTCCCTCACTAAAATATATTTGGAAGTCTTTCCAACTACTGGTGTTTCCAAGCTGAACTGAACAGTTTACATGTAACTTTATACACTTGAAATCACTTTTAAGAATGAAAAAGAGAAAGTAAGATTCAAGAATATTAACATTTTAAATATTTTACTGATATACTATCTAAGGTTGCATGCCATTATGTATTATTCTCAACAGGCATGGAAATTTCTTTCTTCCACATCTATCAAACTGATCATCTCCAGTATTTAATCTTTGCATATTTTATGAAAGAATAGCTATTAATTGTGATCATTTAACTATTAGTCATATTTGAACATACTCTTCAGATACACATATGATTCATGTAATACATATTATATAACATCATATACTAAGTATATATATATACATATGTGTATTGTATGAGGCCATATATTCTTTATAATAAATCATCTATATATTATCACTGTTTTGCATTTAAATCTATATAAATCTAAATAATTAAATCTAAATAAATAATTTAAATCTTGTAAATCTATGAGAACTCTTAAGTACTAGACCATTTTAAAATTGCATACCAACTATACAAAATGATGTAATGTGGTCATGTGTATATGCCAATAAAATTATTAACTATAGCATTTTCTATTTACAAAGAAAACTGCTACATAGAACAGTGAAACTTTTATTAACTGTGATTACTAAATTACTCCAGATTATATTTAGAACTGTACAGCATATTCATACCCCATGAGTTTTAGTATTTTTGTTAGTTTGTTGTTGCTCTTACTGTTTTCTTGTTGCTTGTACAGTTGGTTGTAAAGATAGGTTTGTGCTTTAGTCCAAGGGTTACTTCTCATTTTTATAGCTCAGGCTGGCCATGAACTCTTGACAGCTTCTCAGCATGCTTGTATTATAGTCATGGTCCGCAATGATTGGCTGACATGAGAAGTGTTTATTCTGCATGTAAGAAGATGTTAAGAGTAATTATGAAATAGCACTCTAATTTAATGAGCTATATAAAGTATTATTATGGCATATTGTTAACTTAGATTTTTTCCAGAAAAAGAAAAACAATGGGGCATTTACAGGGTTTTCTTCAACTGGATACCCTGGCCAGCTCTGCTGGCCTGGTCACCAATCATTCAAGTGCTTTTTAGTGAGGCATGGCTTTGAAATAATCACAGCACCAGTTTTTGCCAAACGGGATGTGCATTGAAACAAAAATTACCAAGTAGACTCAGGTGCACTCAGTTTCTCCTTTCATATGATAGGATATGAAATTTGGGTTATTTAGCTCATTTCCCATGTTCTGTCTTGCTTTATCTTTACTATCAAAGATTTTTGTTTATAGAATGGTAAGTAATATGGTCTAACTGAGCATTTTAATTGCCAATACCTATGATTTACTTATTTTTTGTTATTTATTGTTGTTGTTTTATTTTATTTCTTGTTATTTTTTAATGGAAGGTCTACACCAGAAAGGAAGCATTGAAGGCAGGTTTGGATAAAACCGTAAGCCTCCAAAAAGATCTATCAGAAATGCATGAGTGGATGACACAAGCTGAAGAGGAATATCTAGAGAGAGATTTTGAATATAAAACTCCAGATGAATTGCAGACTGCTGTTGAAGAAATGAAGGTAAAATAAACCAAAGAAAACAAAGAAATGAAATATGCAAAGAAATAAAACATCACTTGTGATTCTTTAAAATACCACATCTTATAGGAACATGAAGATGGTGCTTATAATAAGTTTCAAAATAATCCCACTAGATTTGTAAAATAGAGAATAATTGCTGATGATGAAACAATTAATGGAGGTGAGAAACTATTTTGCCAAAGTTTGATTTGTAAAGCATTTGTGAGGAAGTGCATTTCATATGAAAATATCTGAGTCATCAGAAACAAACAATGTGGAAAAATGCATCCTGAAAGCACATTCCTGTCACAGAAAATACTTCCAACAAAGATCCTAAGACAAATTGGGAAAGTAAATAATAATAATAATAATAATAATAATAATAATAATAATAATAATAATACCTTCCTCGATAAAAGAGATAGAGATGACTTGTGGTTCATTTGAGGCAGTGGGCAAATAGCCCATAAACACCAGAGTTCCAGAGTTGTGTGTGTTAGGACAGGAATATGTATTTAAAGTGTTTCACATAAAAGCCTGTGATGATTTTAAATTTGATTGTGAAGAGGTCATGATGAGACTAGCTATATAAACACTAACATATCATTCTTTCTTGGCCAATCAGAGACAAATAAGGCAAATCCTCATAAAACAAGTAGTAGAACAACACAAGTGGATGATGTCACATTGTTCCATTTTAGTCAAATACAGATAGGATTTTCCAAATTTATTTTACCTGTTTTGTGTTGTCCTGTAATATAGTTTCCTGATGTCTTTTTTTCTATCACCTATAATAACAGTCTATAAATATTACTTCATATCTCTGAGAAGATTAATGCCACATTTTCAGCTGCTTTGTTTCTTGACAGATTCTTTTGTTTGGCTCATTCTTTTGCTCATTTTCCCTTGGCCTTTTATACATGTTAATAAGTACTGCCTGCTAACTGATTGTAACAGTGGAACAACCAACAATTTTGTATTTGTATACATATTAACTACCCAATCTGATCTTTTTTGTTGTTTTATTTTCAAACAACAAAATGGGGAGTAGTAGTGTGCTTCAAATTTCAAAATTATAAAAACAGTCCTGAAATTAAGTGAGCACTCCAATTAGTTTGTCCACTTTGATTGGCATGTTTAAATAATTGGTCTAGCTGCACAATTGGTGTAGTATACTGGAAAATTGAAAGAGAATGGCTCAGGCAGCCTCTGGCAACAGTAGCTAAGGGAATTGGCAAGAAAATCTAATTTCTTGAGGTTCTGCTTGCCAGTTAAGGAATTTCTTTAGGTCAGTTTGCTATCTGCTATGCAATGATAGGGCTTGCTCCAGACATCTAGCTGTGCTTGTTTGAAGAACAAATTCCTTTGTATTGTTGGAAATACCAACTGTCTCATTAAGAGACAAAACAGAGATCTCCTTTCTGTTTATTTTTTTTCCTGGCGTTAAAACAACACTACTGTTTAGTAACTGATTTTATTTTTTACAAGAAAACAAAAAATTTGACCTATCATAAAGGATCTAAAGGAAGATTTTGATGAGCAACCTCATGCTTTGAATCCTTTTTAGAAGCCATCATTGATTATATTCTGAAACTTCATAATTAAAAAAATATTGAATTTCGTTTTAGCAGATGTTCTTTTATTAACATTTCACTGCTGCAGTTTTAATCCTGGAGCTTAGGATAACACATTTTTGTAATAAAAAGAAATTATACAAGCATATATTTGCTTAATCACTAAAGCACTGGTATTGGTATTTGAGATGGTATTAGGATCACCTGGAACATTTGTATAAAAAATTACTTGGAGGCTGGTGAGATGGCTTCGTGGGAAAAATTATTGTTGACAAGCTGGAGGATCCTACTTCCAACTCTTGGAACCGAATGCTAGAAAGAGAGGAACATTTATTACAACGTGTCTTCTGACATCCAGATGGATGTACGCATGAATGCAATAAATAATAAATGATAAATAATATATATGACACTGTGTACAAGAGTCAGAATTTGGAATTCAATGAGCCTTTGTGATATGTCTGAAATAATAAGTTTTCAAAAGTTTCCATGTAATGACGATGGACAGGATACAGGCAATTATGCTTTGAGAACCATTCAGTCAAAATATAGCTGCTAACAAACAACCATGCTTGTATAAACTTAGATGCATAGAAAAGCAAAAATATACATTTTTATGAAGATAGTATTTTTGTTGTTGTTGTTGTTTTATTAGATATTTTCTTTATTTACATATCATATTATTTCTCCTTTCCCAGTTTCCCCTCCAACAAACAAACAAACAAACAAAAAAAAACAACAACAAGAACAAACCCCTGTTCCCCCCCCCTCCCCATGCTTCCCACCCCACCCTCTCCCACTTATTGGCCCTGGCATTCCCCTATACTGGGGCACAGCACCTTCACAAGGCCAAGGGCCTCTCCTCTCATTGATGATAGACTTTGCAATCCTCTACTATACACATGCTGCCAGAACAATCAGAATACAGGAAGAACAACCCACACACCATAAGAAACTCAAGAAGAAGGAAGACCAAAATGTGGACATTTCATTACTTCTTAAAAGGGGGAACAAAATACCCATGGAAGGCATTGCAGAGATTCACTATGTAGCAGAGACTGAAGGAAAGGAAAGTCAGCCTAAATATAGCTATCTCCTGAGAGGCTCTGACAGTACCTGACTAATACAGATGTAGAGGATCACAGACATCCATTGAACTGAATACAGGGTCCCCAATGAAGGAGTTAGAGAAAGGACCAAAGTAGCTCAAGATGGTATTTAACAATATAGGCTACATTGTTTAAACTTACCTGAATTTACAGATATTGTTGTATGGGTAATTCCATTTCTTGGAGACAGTATAACACTTCTTCCTCAATGCACATCATATGTCAGGCCTACTTAAATTATAACACAGAAAAGACATAAGATTAGAGCTATCCATTTAATTTATTTGACTCTTTCTGAATTTCTAAGAAGGAATTTAAAAAAAAAATATTTGAAGTTTGGTTCCAGTGATGCTAATAGGCCAATGGTTGTGACAATTTTTGATATTTATAAGAGTACTACAGACAAAATAGGATTTATATAGAAACAAACTCCAAGATCATACGATGCTAAAAACTTTTATAAGAATGAAATGAATTTTTCAAATACTTAAAATGCATGGAAGCAATTATTCTATAGTTAAAATGTTTATATTTATATGGTAGACATTATAACATTCTGAAATAAATTCTAATTTATGCTTAAAATATAAATATATGAAACAGCATTTATACCTCTTTTATCCATGTCAAGCCCATATTCTGAATTGTTTACACTATGTATATTTGGGCCCAAATTCCACTAGCCAGAATTTCATTATTTTGCCTCAATTCCATTTTAAAACTTTGTAACAGACTGTAAATATTAGGAAAGTAATGTAATCACAACTACGTTTCAAACAATTTTAGAAGATTATGTGTATACAATTCTCAAATTCCATCAACTATGAAAGTAGTGTTTCCCAAAACTACCCTCCTTCCTCCCTCCTTCTCCCTCTCCCTCTCCCTCTCCCCTCTCCCTCTCTCTCCCTCTCCCTCTCTCTCTCTCTCTTTCTCTCTCTCATGCTCTAAAATGTATTTCCACATTATAGTGTATTTTAAAATGATCTCTAACTAAACTACATAGGCTACTTCTTGTTGTGAGGGTTATTTGGGTTATGAAACTTTATAATAAGGAAAATAGATACTGTGGAGTATCCTGGATAATGTCAAAAAAGAAAAAGCAACTATAATATTAGTGTTAGATGATATTGAAGACCAACTTAAGGGCTTTGCTTAGGTAGATTAATGCCAGAGAGTAGAGATAACTCTCCTATAGAATCAGTTATCTGTCTGTAAGGAAAAACAGAGTAAGACTGAAGTTATGATTTAAAAAGTGTTATCAGCCATTCATCAGAACCAGGACAGAGGACCCAGTAGTGTTTGATATATTGTACTTTAAGATGTTTTGTACATATAAAATATTTACATATAAAATACTTACCTAAATGTATTGAGTTATATTGTTGAATTGAGCTTCCATGTTTTCAGATGGACTTGTTCAAGTTTTAAGTTTTAAGAAGCAATTTTTCTTCCACAGGGAAAAGGAATCTCTGTACTTTAGCTTTCTAGCCTTTTCCTAAGTTATCAATTACTGAAGAATTGTCTTTCATAAGAATATCTCAAATATAACATTAAAACTTTTCGATATTAAATCTTTTCATTTAACTAGTATCTTCACTAAAATCAATGCTAATTCACCTGAATAATTTGTAAGTGATGTTGATTATAGTCTTCTAAACATTTTCAAACATGGTATTAAAACATATGATTGTTTCTTAAATGTTTGCTAGAACTTTCTATAGATATACGTATATTTGAAAAGTACATACCCATGTACAGATAACTTATCAAATTATTTTTATTTTTGAGACAAGTTTCATTTTTCCTAAGGTATCCTCAAAATTATTATATATCCAAGTGTGGCCTTGAAATCTTTTTTTCCTGTATCTGTCTCCAAAGTAGAGGTGAAACACAGTACAGTACCCTATGTGATCTATTATCATTAAAAGTCTATTATATTTTTATATGTTTTTTTTCAAGTTTTAATCATATATAAATCTGAAATGAAAGAATTGGAAGAAGCTTCAGTTTTATGTTCATGAACTATCCTAACAGGAATTCAACCGGGAAGAAATGATGTGCCAGATTAGAATGAATATTGGAATTGATAACGTTGAGTTTTTCTTAAGAGATTATTGTTTCCTTTTCAGAGAGCTAAAGAAGAGGCACTACAAAAAGAAACTAAAGTGAAACTCCTTTCTGAGACTGTAAATAGTGTAATAGCTCAAGCTCCGCCTGCAGCACAAGAGGCCTTAAAAAAGGAACTTGATACTCTGACCACCAACTACCAATGGCTGTGCACCAGGCTGAATGGAAAATGCAAAACTTTGGAAGTTAGTTGGTTTACTTTTTTATTACTTCTATGCCAAAATCATATTAATTAAGAGTCTAAGTTTTTATGTAAATCATTTAAGCTAGAATCCCCTCAGTCACACACTTACAATGTATATAAATTGTGGCAGTTTCTTAACTTTCTTAAAACCTGTTTTCAGTTTGTGAATGATCATGACAGATTTTGTGTTATTTGAGAGATGGCAAAGGATTTATGAATGCTTTCTGTTCTTTCAGTGGGCCAGAGTTCCTTTCAGAAAACTTGATTTAGGGCAACACCTATTTCAGGGGATCTGGCGCCCTCTTCAGGCCTAAATGAGCACTTGCACATGTGTTATATAGGGGAACATTCACATCTTGGCATAAATACAAAACAGTTTTTAAAAAGATATATTTGTATATATTTTATGGTTTATAAATTAACCATGTGAGTTAAAATACTTAGATAACAATTATATTTTACTGGTCTTATTAGGTTACAAAATTTATAAATACTAGATTTGTATAAATTACATTGTTTTGCATATATTTGGGTGTACATAAATTTATTTAATTCTCTGAACTGTCAGAATTCTGTGAAGAAATGTATCTTTATTAAGATGGTTTTATTAATAATAACCGGGTCCTCTATGCTTCTTTTTGGGACATATTGCCTAGCTAGCTCATTTTTGATATTTTCTATTTATTTATTTTCACGAGCAGTACTTTATTTTATCCACTTGGTTTATTCTATAGCCTGTATTTGTGTGAATATAGATAAAGAATTGAAGTACTGCATACAATTATTACTCTATCAAAAATAAGCAGCAATTTTTATTTTGAAAATACAAAAGGGAAAGAGGATATAAAACTTTCAAATGGCTATGAGTTCCAAAACAGAACACAAGTTGAACTTTAATTTTCTATTCCCAGATAGAATCATCTCTGTGAATATGTTCAATCAATAAAGGGTTCAGTTACAACATTATTGTTGAGGAATAATGTTTTTGATAGGATTTTACACTTTTTGAAATCTGAAAGCATATGGAAGGCATTGTAGTTCTGACTGGTAAGATATAGAGTGAAATATTTGGAGGGTTGTTCTTTGATAAAATACATGTAAATTTTGAAAATGTCTGTGCCCATTCCCTCTCTTCCATTTCTTCTTGTATCTTCACTAGTATTACAGATTGATCCCATTTCTACCTCTGTCTCTGTCTCTGTCTCTCTGTCTCTCTGTCTCTCTCTGTCTCTCTCTCTCTCTCTCTCTTTCTCTCTCTCTTTCTTTTAGCTCACAGAGTCAATTCAGTGGACAATAAGTAACCTCAAAGGGACTGTAACTGTAAAACAGTTTTCTGTTCTGTTCTTTCTTCCTTTCTTCCTTCCTTCCTTCCTTCCTTCCTTTCTTTCTTTTTTTCTTTCTTTCTTTCTTTCTTTCTTTCTTTCTTTCTTATTTCTTTCTTTTGTTCTTTCTTTTAGACCACGGAGTCAATTCAGTGGAGCATAAATAACCACACAGAGTCTGTAATTGTAAAACAATTCTAACTTTCCTTTTTTTAGTAGTATAAAAAAATGACAATAACCTCAAATAGGGGTGAGATTTCTTTATCTCTACACTCTGACCACAACTAACAGCTAAGATTGGTCTGATTTTATTCTATGGGTCTTATGGATGGTTCATAAACTACCATGAAACACCTTGATGTCTTCATAAAACAGCTTCCTTTTAGTCATTCACTGTCACTGGATCATACAGTCTTTCTGCCTCATTTTTTACAATGATAGCTGAGCCTTAGAAGAAGTGGATGTAATATAGAGATGCCTTATGGAGAGACGAACATTGTGCAATCTCTTGTTGTCTATACCTTGATCAGTTGTAGGTCTCTGTGCTAATCACCATTTACTGTTAACTGCAAAAAATAAATTTCTCAGATGAATATTGAGGGCTGCACTAATCTATTGAAAACAATTCTATAGTAATCAATTTAATGCTATGAATATTTATCAGAATAATAGTATAATAAATAATTTTGTATAATTACTGTATACTAAGTTGTTTAGCCAAAGGAGTTCCACGACAATGAATATTTTATAGTTATATAGAAAAAATGGCAAAAACGATAAGAAAATATAAGTATGAATTTTCCTTTCACTTTATCTGTAGTAAGTAAACCTCCCTATCTATCTATAGCTTACTGTTCCTCAATTTGTAAATACTATTATATTTATTACTTTCCATAATATTCATTTAGAATTTGCAATGCTATTCTACTAATTTTGTGACTGGTTTTTTTTGTCATTACCCTTTTCTTCTGTGCTCATTTTCTTACTGGCTTTCATATTGAGTGTAGTTGCAAGTTCTCTCACATTTTATATGATTGAAATGTCTTTTCCTTGTATTAAATAATAGGAAGTTGAGCATATAATTATGTAGACAGCCTTATTTTTCTAAAACTGAAAATATTATCCCCTTGCCTTTTGAATTTTTGAGCTGTTAAGAAGTCTACTGTCAAACTGTAGTTACTTTATTCTTTTGTCTACTGCCTTTTAATTTTCTCTTTGTATGCCATGTTCTATAATTTTGTTTTATTTTATGTGGGTGTGTATTTGTGCATATTTTATTTTGTCATCTTGAAGATTAATAAGAACTGATGAACTGTTACATTGTTTCTTTTTATAATTGTCCTCTATTATCTTTTTGAATATTGTCTTTTCTCTGATCTAACATCCTTCTTAAGAGTGTTTTCCATATCAGTGAATAACCTCTCTGTTTTATAACGTTTTCTCAATTTTTATAGATTTTTTCTGTTTTGTTACTACTGTATGTCTAATTTAAAATAATTCTGAAGTCTGTGATTAAATTAAATTTTTATCTGCTTGTGCCTTAAATCTATTCCTATGTATGTATATTTATAATTGTATATATGCATATTTGTGTTTTTGAATGAATATATTTCACAATATCAAGAGGCTTATATTCTATAAATCTGACACTTTATCATAATTTTCTGTTTTATATAATAACTCCTAATTAAGACAATTGAAACATTTATCATCTGTTAGATGAAGTCTCACCTCATTGATTATAAGAATTTAATAATTTTGGTTTCCAAACAACTAAACCAACCATTCCAAATTCTATTAGCTGTCCAGTTCGAGCTTTTATTGTAGTGATGTTTTTATATTTGTCAATAGTTTCAAATATTTTTTGTTCCAAATCTTCTTATTCATTCTTAATTTTTAGAAGATTATAATTTTTTTGGCTAATATCCACTTACTAATGAGTACATACCATGCATGTTCTTTTGGATCTGAGTTACCTCACCCAGGATATTTTCTAGTTCCGTCCATTTGCCTGCAAAACTCAGGATGTCCTTGTTTTTAATAGCTGAGTAGTACTCCATTGTGTAGATGTACCACATTTTCTGTATCCATTCCTCTGTTGAGGGACATCTGGGTTGTTTCCAGCTTCTGGCTATTATAAATAAGGCTGCTATAAACATAGTGGAGCATGTGTCCCTGTAGCATGGTGGGGCATCTTTTGGGTATATTCCCAAGAGTGGTATAGCTGGGTCTTCAGGTACATCTCTTTCCAATTTTCTGAGGAACCTCCAGATTGATTTCTAGAGTGGATGTACCAGCTTGCAATCCCACCAGCAATGGAGGAGTGTTCCTCTTTCTCCACATCCACTCCAACATGTATTGCCACCTGAGGTTTTGATCTTAGCTATTCTGATTGGTGTAAGGTGGAATCTCAGGGTTGTTTTGATTTGCATTTCTCTGAACACTAAGGAATTTAGACACTTCTTTAGGTGCTTCTCGGCCATTTAAACCTCATTACCAGGATTTAAACATTCAAATTTTTAAATAATTTAATATTTATAATTCATCAATATTATACTAAGTGTAAGAAAAATTTATTGAAAAACACCTCATGCCTCATGGGCTCAATATTTCAGTATTAGTAAAAGGAGGAGAGACTCCCTTCGTATTCATATTCTTTGCTTAAATGGTCATAAATATCTTTCTAATGGCAAGATATGTTTATGATCATTATTCTGTTGTCACTTGATAAATTTTGCCAACTAATCTGTCTTGTACTCTATAGATTCTATGTGCCTTATTAGAAACATTGGCTGCCTTTATTCATATGAATTTTCAATCCCCTAAAATGAATGCGTCTTCAGGTATTCATGGTACCTTGAAATATGGAGTTTAACATGATTTCTGTATGATTCTCATACCTTTACAACATGTTCCCTCAAAAGTTACATTTCTTTGCCCATTGTGTTAATGGTCCCCAGACATTACTTATGTATCATATTTAACTTATTTGCTCTGGAGAATTAAGCCTTCATTCCCTTCATGAAGTGTCAAATTCTAGCAAGTGGCCCTTGTTTCTTCTGAACAAGAAAAGAAAGCCTCTTGCTCTTTCTGAATATGCCCACTTACTAAACAGATTGTGTTCCTTTTAAAATGTATTGTTATTTATTCTAGCTCATACAATATAACCTTGCCACAGCCTCCTTTCCCTCTTCTTCTCCCCTCCTCTCGTCCCCTCCCATCTCCTTCCATGCACTCCTCCTTTGTTCCCTTTCAGAAAAGAGCAGGATTCCCTATGATTTCAAGCAAACATGGCATAACAAGATGCAATAAGACTAGGCACAAACCACCATATCTAGGCTGGACAGGACAATCTAGAAGGTGGAAAGGGGTCCCAAGAGCAGGCAAGAGTGAGAGATATCCCCACTCCCACTGTTAGGAGTCCCACAAGAACACCAAGCTACACAACTATAATATATGTAGAGGGCCAAGCACAGATCTATCCAGACTCCCTGATAGAGAAGTCAGTCTCTGTGAGCCCTTATGAGCCCTTCTTAGTTGATTCTGTGGTCCATTTTGTTATGATGTGCTTGATTCCACTGGCTCCTATAATACTTCCTCCACATCTTCTGCAGTATTCTCCAATCCCTGCCTAATGTTTGACTGTAGATCTCTGAACCTGTTTCCATCAGTTACTACATGAAACCTCTCTGATGACAATTGGGCTACAAACCAGTATATATGTATTGTAGATTATCATTAGGAATCATTTCACTGACATTTTGTGGTTGTTAAGTCATGTTAGTTCTACTCTAGGTCTCTGGGCAATCTAATCTCTGATTTCCAGTGTTGTAATAAGTGCCAGGTGTGAGCTACCTCTTGTGATGTGGACCTCAAGTTAAGACCAGTCATCAATTGGCCATTCCAACAATCTCTGAGCCACCATTGCCCCAGATAGCATAGTTTATAAGTTTGTAGGTTTTAATGGCTGGATTGCTGTCCTAGTATCACCTATGAATGTCTTGCCTGTTTAAAGAAGATAGTTGGTTCAGGCTCAAAATTCTCCATTTTTGGAATCCTCTCTAGGTCACCCTCATAGGTTCCAGGAAGTTTCCACTACACTAGGTTTCTGTATCACTCCTTCTATTTGTACTCTAACACAAATAGTCTCTCACTGTGGAGAATTTAGAGTTTTTCATAGTGGGAATGTACTTGCAAAATATGCAGGAGGCTATGTGTTCAATTTTTAGCATTGTAAAAACAGTAAAAAGAAAAGAAAATGAATATGCAGATAAGGGAGTAGATCCTCAATCTTGTTTGTTCTCCAAGTGAGAAATAACTTTCTGAGAATAACTGTCTTCTCTTAGTCAAATAGTCTCTTCATGAGACCTTCTTATAGCTTATGAAAGTTGTGCACTTACTATATAGAATGCTGCAATTTAACCCTTTTATTTCTTAAGTATAAAAACTAGTTAACAAACTCAAATAATACAGGCAATATACATAGCCAAACTAAACACACATTTTAAAATTGTTCATTTTCTATTATCTCAATTTTCCTAGTATCTTTTTATTATAAGATATGAATTTAAACATTTGTTACAACTTATAGTTTATTATTTTTTATTCTTTTTAGTTTTCTACAGTCTAGCCATTGCCCCATCCCAGTCCCCCTCTCACAGTACTCCATTCCATTCCTACTCTTCCCTGTTTCTAAGAAGATGTCCCCAGCTCCTAGGTCCTCAGGTTTCTAGAGCGTTAGGCATATCTTCTCCCACTGAAGTCAGACCAGGCCATCCTCTAGCTATGTATGTGTCAGGGATCTCAGACTAGCTCATGTATGCTCTCTTGTTGGTGGCTCAGTTTTTGAGAAATCTTAGGGCCCTGGGTTAGTTGAGACTGCTGGCCTTCCTATTGGGTTGTCCTCATCCTCAGCTTCTTCCAGCTTTATCCTAATTCAACCACAGGGTCCCCGGGTTCTGTGTAATGGTTGGGTATATGTATATGCTTCTGTCTCAGTTAGCTGCTTGTATGGTGTTGATGTGTAGACAGGAGAGAAGCCATGAGGGCCAGCAGAATGAATGGAAATATACAATCTCAGGTGTAGGGATACCCTCTAGAATATACAAGAGACCTGAGAGGTGAGAAATTCTCAGAACTTAAAGGTAGGGATCTTAGGTAAAACAGTAGAGAGGGGGAACTAGCAAAGTCTAACTCCAGTAGAAAGACAAGGCATCACGTGGAGTGATGGCATTGCTATCCTACAGTCAAAAACTCTAAGAAGTACTTTGAAAAAGTGAAGAACAGACTGAGGGAAAAGCAGTCTAGTGACCGACCCAACTTGGGATCAACCTGAAATTTCAATCAGACTAAAACAGTATGAGGGTGATCACCAGTTCCATCTACTATTTTGAAGTTTGTCTTTTCATGCGCTTTGTACTTCAAAGCCACTTTAAATTCTTTGATTTCAATGCATGTTTGTGTTCCAAACTGTTAAACTTAAGAGTTACTCAAAAAAAGTTTTCATTCCAATTTAGAACTCAAGACTTTATTTTATTTTGAAAAACTTACCTGTAAACTGATACATTGAGCCTACAGTGCTGTGTTGTTCAAGATGCATTTAGGAAAGAAGCCATCCATCCTGAGAGTTAAATCATGATACTACCTCAATTTGCACTAAAGTTGATATGACTTATTACCACTGGCATTTCAGATGATACTTGTATTTCCCTAATGGGATGTTTGCCTGAAGGAAAAGAGGCTATAGATCAGCAGGAATTGGAATGATTTAAGGTTTATATAGTCATTTTATAGAAAAATACTTAATTTTCTATTTGGAATATACTTTATAAAATTAATAAATTATAGTAAGTTGATAGGATTATATGCAATTTAAAATGATGTGTTAAGCAGATGGATATAGAACATACTTCATTACTTTTAAAGACTGTAAATACAGGAGAAATATCAGTAATTTGATGATCATTCAGTGTCCCTTAAAATAAATGTTTTCTTTAGCCTTGCTATTGTTCACGCTCTCAGGATGATGTGTTATGAAATTGCATCATTGTTTTTTACTATACTTAATGGATTTAACTCTAATTTATAATCTCATACATAATATGAATAACTGATATGGTAATGTAATCAGAAGTATTTAGATTGCTATTAGCAAAATAATGCTAGCTAGTATCTATGAAGCAAACAGTTGAATACCTGCTAGATTCTCCATATTATCTGCCATATGCTTGCAGTATCTTCAGCAATAGTGTCTCACCATCAAGCTGTGAAAGGTAACCAAGAGCACTGGCTTTAGCCTGTAGTACTTGAGGTACTTATGGAAAACCTGTGGCCAACAACTCAAGCTAGGTTGTATACTTGATAATAGCATCGATGTCAAGTCAGGGTATTATCTCCACCATCATATGGCAATTTCATTTAAATGCCATTTATATATGTGTTTATATTAGGAAACTTCTACAATATTAGGTTTCCATATGTTTTTTTAAAGAAAATTAATGTCACCCACTCTTAAATGGTTAAGGTTGTTAATGATAAACACTTTTACTAAGATCAATACTAAAAAGCAGAGCTATGCAGATACTAAGTGTGAAATCTCCACAGCAACGAGAATGACAAATGGTCTTTACAATATACAAATTCCTAGGAATACACATAACTTTTTTTATTTATTTCCTCATTTGTGTTAGCTAAAGTGCCATGTTACTCTCTTTTTACCTTTACCTTTGTCTTTTACCCTAACTCATTCCCTTGGCTCTTAATGAGTATAAATATATATGTATATGCAATTTTAGATAAAATTCATTTTATTGTTTAATTATTTTTATTTGTATGTGCCACATAAATGTATGAACCTCCAAAAACCAAAAGCTGGAATTGATCTCCTAGAACTGGAGTTATAGGTTGTTTTGAGTTATCCTATATGGCTGCTGGGGACAGAACCCAGATCCTACTTAAGAATGGTATGTGCTCTTAAACACAGGGCTATTTGTCTAGACCCACATTTCTTTCTTTTCTTAATCTTTTTTTTATGTTATGGAAATGATAGGCTTTATTTTCATGTATCCACTTCATTATTTGTTCATCTACAGACTTGGTAAGAAGATTG